>SNQJ01S0042200.1:0-51009 GCA_010110895.2 Picea sitchensis | reverse complement strand
GGAGTTTGTGGAAGTGTTATGCGGTGGGGAGGTCCGGGGGTCGAACCCCACAGACTCCATATATTTTAACAAACAACAATGACAACCACCACCGGGGTGCCACGTGGCAGCCCATGATTGGGCCACGTGGCACCCAATCACTCGCTCGAACAGTGCCACATGTCGACTTCCCATTAGACCATCTGTCATCCAATAATAAACTTCCATGTCACCACACGTACGGTCGTATGGCTCTGCCACGTCATCCTGTATGGACTGTACAGTCAACATCATTTTTTTACCTGTTTAACTTTATGAACAGATCACAATATATCTCGCTCCTGACATCCGTTTGAGACGAAACGAGTTGCATTGGGTTCGCAACGACGAGGCATATGCTCTCAACCGGTTTGAATCGATTCTGAGCACTTTGAATTTTTGAGCAAAATTTGATCCCATGATCAGTGCTAGAGAAAACAGAGAGTTGGTTCTCTCAACAAGTTGCAGCTTGCAAAATAGAGGTTGTAGCCTCATTATGAGTTGGTGCTCATGTGTATGATAATGTAAATAATGTAACTATTACTTATGATATAAAGAAAAAGAGGTTTTTACCCTTTATGGGTTTCCTTAGGAAATATATGTCTCTGTGTATCACATGTGTGTGACTGATGCTGAATGTGCCTTTGTTTATCTCTCTGCATTATTGTGATCATCATTGAGTGCCTTGTAAATATTTTAAAAGAAGAATTATTGTTTAAGCACGGTAACAATTGATTCACCCCCCCTCTCAATTGTCCAACAGACCCGACCTTTAGGATCATTCTTGCAGAATCGGCTTGTAGAGAACCTAAATTCAAGTTGTCTCAGTCCTTCTTGTTTTGCTTGAGTAGTATCCTTTACTAGATAGAACCCCACATGGAAACTGTAGGGTATGAAGGATCGTTTCTTGTCTTTGACCAATGTGGAGATATAGACCTGCAAGATGGTATGATAAACAATTTCTCCTATGAAGAGTCCATCTAGAACATGAGCTAATAGGATATGTGGTGCACCGGTGGCCCTGAACACCCTGATGTATGTGGCACTCTCGTCCAAGTACCAATGGCCTACCTTGAATATCATTTTCTTATCTTTCATCGATAGCCTTGGTCATTCCTTCTTAAAACGAATAAAATAAATTCAGGCGATGAATTCATCGCAAATGAGAGAGTAAGATTTCTTGTACTTTGTTTCCCATAGCACGTCGAAGTAGACATGGACCAGGAGCTCTGCAACATGCCAACTCAGATTCATGTCAGTGAAGACATTCCTAGTGCACATGACATCGAGCAGGTACGAGGCCATGTAGAAAGTTGGTACCTCTCCTTCCTTCGACGTTTGAGCCTGTTGCACATAAATGATTAGTTTTTTGGAGATTATTTCTCCCTAGTTGAAGTTGCACTCGACGATTGTGACTGTGTATGCCAAAGGTGTACAATATTAAGAAAACTTGGAGAAATCCTTTTCTCTATATAGCCGATAGATGAGAGCCATAAAATAGATGTATGGCTCCCTCATGTTAATTTTCTCATACCATCCATTGCTTCGATTTGTGAATTTCTTGTCTTCCCTCAACCATGAAGCCATCAATCGACTGGTATCATGGAGTTCATAGAACTTCACCACGAAGTCCGTGTTGAGCCACTCCTCTGGGTCCCTAAGCTTGTAGTATTTTTGGACCTCTGTTGGGAGGAAAACTCCAACGCACCCACCATTCTCATCGTTAATCAAACATTTATGCCCATTTGTATGGTCGATGAGCTACTTGAGGACCTATATGCAAGGGAAAACGAGGGTTTTTCTTGCCACCATGTGTAAATATGATCGTCGAATGTTGGGGAACACCTGGTCATCGAGCATTCTTATGTCTTGGTAGTTGTGTGGGATATATTCTAGGTATTCTTTTTTTCTAATCCTGTTGAATATATCCCCCCACTATGGGAGAAATACCTTGGATCTTGTGCTTTCCTTTATATAACCAAAGTTCAGAGGTTGGATGAAAAATTTCTTTGTTGTTATCTTGATGACAGGCTTCGGCCTAGGGACATATTCCAATTGCCTCGTCGTCCCTGGAGAATAACCTTCTCCTGTCTATGGTTGTTTTATCTTTGGTTCTCTCGATGAGCGTATGGTGGTTGGATTTCTCGACAGCATTGTTCCTGCAACTTGAGAAACATTTAGAGACTGTGTAAAACCTGGACGAACACATATAAATTATAACCAGTGAATTGACAGACTTGGATACATACCCTTGAAGCTAATTAAACTTGGTTTCCGATAATAATGGGGGTCAATGCAGTCTTCGAGTTGCTTGTTTTTCTCCTCCAGATGCTCTGGAATTATCTCATGCACAGAATGAATTTTTTCACAATGGTTCAAGATATTCTAAACAGGGAATATCTTACCATGTCGCATCATCCATTCAATTCGGGTTATGAGTGAAATTTCAATAAATCTGTCATCGAAGATTTAGAACTTAAATTTATCATGGGTTGATGATGGAGGCATGGGTGGTGATGTGGTCTATCGGCGATTTCAAAATTGTTGTTTTAATTGAAACACAAGGTAGCCACTAATGTGGGATCGAGTATTAATTAACTCCTTAAATTTCTAAAATCCGAGTGTATCTAATGTTGAAAATGTCCCGTCGTGTCTCCCTTTCACTGGGTGGATCAGAGATCAAGATCATTCTATGAAAATTTTCGTTGATATCCTCCTGCAAAATATCCAATGCCGATCGATCTTAGCGTACAGTGCTGACGCGACAAAGTTGTCTCGGAGGTGTGACTAGGTCTTAGGTAACCAAGAATGACTCACGATAGAACTAGATCGTACAACCTTATTACCTAGTAAAGACACATGGTGTTAGGGACTAGTGACTTAATTCACTCGTATTAGTCAGAATCAAGACTTTCCTTAATCTATTCATTCTAAAAAAAAACTTATCTTGTCAATGCCGAAAATGTGTCAAGGATTGACAATCGGTGATAAGCCTACCAAAGCACTCTCAGATCGGCTCCTTCGAAAAAGTATCGATGTCGAAAACACATCAGGGATCGACGATTGGGGATAAATTTATCATGGTCAAAATGTTTGTTCTGATCCTTCTGGGTTTTCCTCGATTCCAATAAAGTGTGTCGGGCATCGGCTATTGGTGATTTCTTTTCGTTCTCCATTAACGTCTGTCCTCCCCATATTTTACTGATGTCGAAGGGGGATCGACTATCTCTTGAACCTTTATGTGAAAAACTTAACACAAACCAAAACTTCCTTCTCTCGATGCTGATGAAGATATTCACTCGACGAATGTTGTTTTCTGAGTGGTTCCTATACTTACTTGAGTTCTTTCCGACGTCGAACCTGAGCGCATTGGGTGTAGTATTTGGCTATCGATTCTTAATCTAGGTGTTAAGGTCTTTTATTCGTGGGGTTTCACAAGTTCAAACCAAACTGAATAGTTGATGAGAGTCATAAAAATAAAAAAAGACAAAACAATTCCCAAAATGAAATTGAGTCAGACGGTGCAGAAGACTAAGTGGTACCCAAAAAGTGAGAAAAATTTGATAAGGCTTTTTAGGGTGTGTTGAATTCTCAAGAGGATCCTCCTTCCAGTTGGTGTTGGAGAATGTGGAATTTGGTGCTCCCTATGAATGTAATCTTGATATATATAATAAATCAATATGTGGTTTTCTCCCATTTGGGTTTCCACATAAATTCTGGTGTACTATGTATCTGATGTGATATTGTTGAATGGTACTAATTATGGCTATATGCTCATGATATATTGAATACAATAATAAATGATATATTGTTGGTAAAGTTGAATTTTATATATTGTGATTGATAGTGGTAAAAATTTCTCATACTAATTCACCCCCCCTCTCAGTATTCCAACAATTGGTATCAAAGAAGATTCCTTTAGAGATAGTCTAACCACTAGAAGGTAGATCATGGATTGCACTTAGAATGGAGCGCCAATGTTTAATGGAAATAATGGTCAAAGCTATGAGATATGGAGAAACAAGATGAAATAATTTCTAGGTGCACATGGGTATGATGTTTGGTACTCATTTGTTACAAGATACACTGGTTCAAAGAAACTAAATACTATAGCCAAGAAGGAAGTAAAAACAAACAACAAAATAGCAATGGATTTCATCCTGGAAGGATTACTTGATCCGGTAAAAGACAAAGTGGGACAATTTTCATCAGCCAAAGAACTTTGGGATAAGCTACATAATATATACTTTAAGGAATCCCATTCTATAGAAGATCTATATCATGCTAATCAGAATAATGAAGATGTTGAAGCAGAAGGAGAAGAAATATTCTCTTCATGTCAGATAGATTCAAAGGAAGAATATTGTGAAGAATAAATAGTATATCTTGAAGAAAAATTAATCAACACTTTAGATGAACTGATGGGAGAAATAAGGAAGATCATTCCACTCAAGTAATAATTTATCGAGCTAAAGAAGGGGTCTCAAAATCCCAACTCTGAAGAAGTCCAAAAGATGATTACAAACATAAAAGTCCAAGTAGAAGAATCCAGAAGGATTGAAGAAACATACAAAAGTCAGTTGGAAGAAAAGTAGTTTTTGGAAGCTGAAATAGTAGCACAAAGAAAGGAAGAAGAGAGAGAGAAATTATTTTGACTAGACGTCTCAAGGAAAGATTTGAGGACTTAAATAATATTGAAACAAAATTCAATCAACAAGAAAGAATACTTGAAGAATAAATTGTCTCCTTGAAGACCCAACTTGAAGAAGCAAAGAGAACGAAAGAAGTCATGAATATCCAGATGATGAAGAAAGAAGAAGATTGTGAGAAGCTTGAAGAAGAAGTTGCCACATTAAGAGTTAAATTTTTCAAGCTCATTAAGAACATTGAAGAGAGATAAATCTCCACACCATCAATAGATAAAGTTGAAAAGAAATGTTACAAGTTACTAGAAAGGAAGAATGAAGAGAAGGATATGAGTTATGTGGAAATCATTAGAGGCATTATTAAGAAGGAGGAATGTGAGCCCTCAAAGGAGAACATTCCAGAAATGGAGAAGACTCAAGAAGAAGATTATATAAGAGATATATATCAAATAAGACCCTCCAATTTCAGGTATCAAATAATCTTCAATCATTGTGAAGGAAACAACAGAAGAGAATATTGTGATCAGCCAAGGCTTGAATTCAGAAGGACTACATCACAAAGAAGATCATCCACTTCCAGGTATCAAATTTTATTTTATGGTCATTGTTTTACTTGTAATAACTTTGGACATAAAGTTGTAGAATGCATAGCTTATGGAAGAAATTGTGAAGCAATATATGCATATGTGACTCCATACAATATTAAGTGCTACAAATTCCATAATTATGGACACATAGCTCGTGATTGTAAAAGTATAATGGATAATTCTCAATAGAACATTGATATTAGATATAAGAAGGTTTGGAAATGAAAATAAGAATATGAAAATGAATAGAAGGTGAATGAAGAGAAGAAGAATGAAGTACTTCTATAAGTCATACTCTTAGGATTTGTTGTAGAACGAGATCATGATGAATCTACATATTAAGAGGAAGATGTTAGAATTCAGGAAGATGATGAAGAGGAAGATTACTCTGCATTAGGGTGGATTCCTCCACCTTTCTGAGACATCTGGTTTGGAGACTCCTAGTAAATATGACTATTGAAGAGGGTGAGTCTAAGAAACAACTCTACACATCAGAGAACTATCTTTCGAGAATTCAGAAGTGTTTTCATATGTTGGGAAGGTAGTCTTAGAGTGGTTTGATAACATAAGTGGATAATATCTTGTGACAGTTTTATTGGTTGAGGAGAAGCTTTCAGAACACATTTCCATGTTGGTATCAACTGATAGTTATGAAGTATATCATTGGAACACTTCTCAAGTAGAGGTTCATGATGGTATAGAGTATTCCACAAATGTATTTAGGCAGGAATACATTATGTACAAATTGTTCCAGACATGTAGATTTTTATTTGCAGATTGAGAAGACATCTTGAGAAGAAGGAATATGTTGTAATCAACAAATGGGTCAACATTATGTGCAATTGGGTAACATAATCATGGAAAATTAATGACATATGGACAAATATGGATTTATGATATCATTGGCAAGTCTAGATCGATATATGACAATTGATGAAAGAATATTGACAAGTGGAATTAGTTGGTCACAGGAAGGCAAGTAGTGAAAGGAAAAACAAAAAAGGTGAAGAGAAATTGTCAGCAGAAGTCATTGATTCAAAGGAAAATTGTTGAAAAGTATGGTCATTAATGTCTAAGAAGTGAACATGAAAATCTATGAAGTCAAGTAAATTTGAATGATTTATATATATGTCATTGAATTACAATAGGAAGCACCAATGGACAAGAAGAACCAGAAGAGATGAAAGGAAGCAAGTACAAAACTCCCCACTTTGATCTACACAACATTTTGCAGAGAAGTCGGGGGAGAGAAATCATCAGAGGAAGAGACCAGGAAAGAAATATCAAAAGCATGAAGATAGGGGGAGAACATGAAGTCATAAAAACATTGTTCAGAGAAGATATAATGTTAGGGGAAGTCACTCACAATTGACAAGAGAAATATCAGGAGAGAAATATGATAGGCATGAAGACAAGGGGAGAATCCACAAAGAGAGTTTCCCTTTTCCATTGATGTCAAAGGGGGAGAGAAACATGAGGAGATAAAGATCAGGAGAATTGGTCATAGGTGGAGTATGGGTGTTTCCATCAATGACAAAGGGGGAGAATGTTGGAAATTTAGTTTTCATTGACGTCAAATATAGATGAACTCTAGAATCATTGATGTCAACCCCAGTCAACCGTAGAAGAATCCCTGGAAAGATGGCTAGGTGGTTAAGTGGTTGAAAATCCCCAAAGTTATCGCCATGAAGAACGATGTTGTTTAAGGAATAATGACATGAAGGACAATGTAAATGCATGTAACACACTCATTTATGGATAGTACTTGTCATTTGGTTTCCAATAGTAGGTGGTACATCACATGGTTCCTCACGGTTGAGGAGTTATTCCCTCTTAAATTTGGAAGCCCCAAAGAATGGTTAATAAGCCCTTAAACAGTTACAAGTAATTAATAAAAGGGTAAAGTGGTTGTAACAAGAAGCCCTAAAGTTAAGGAGAGAATTTACTTTGAAAAACTATAAATACACCTCAAGGAGTCTCTCATAAGTACATTCACATACACAAGTTTATTGAATATATTCTAAGTGAATAAGTGATATGGTTTGTCTTTTCGTAGAATATATGACGTAGGGAAAGTTTGAAGGAGATAAGTGTACATTTGTGACTAAACTAAATTTCTGAGGTTATCTGTGGGTCACAACTTAGCAAGACACAAATGTATGCAGGTCATTGTGTAGAAAAGTGCAGATAGGTTATCCGTGGGTTGAAAGTGGGAAAGGCATGGATATATGCAGGTCGCAGAAGCACAAAAAATGAATATCCACAGGTTGATAGTGTACAAGTCGCGGATCTGTGAAAAGGTTTTGAGTAGGATGCTAGTACCAGGACTTCAAGGTTGAGGAATATCTATAGGTCTATAATCTTTTGTATTAGGTCTACTACATGATTAAAGGTATGTTCTACATGTGTTTTGGAGGTTGTGACTTGATACATGCTTGAGGCATGGTTTGGAGATTTGGGCATATTCTTTGATGTACACCTTGGTGATGTTATGGTAGATTTATTAGAATCATATCTTGGATATCTTGGTATCTAGTTTGGTATATGTCATGGTGATGTTATCACATGCTTGTTATAGTCCAAAATTTCTTATCTGTGCATACAAGACATTGGCCCTTCCTTTTGCATACTTTGCGAAAATATTGTTGAGGCTTCTTCTTAAAAAAGCATTTTTTGGAGAGTGTACGTGCCCTGTTGAACTACTATCCCACATACACACTCATGATGCCTGATAGTTATCCCATGTACATACGCATGTTTCATTATATATAGCTTGTGTTTACCTCCAAAAGTTGCAAAAAATATAAAACTGTGTGGAATTAAACGAAGTTTACGAGCTATGGAGGGTTTCCTAACCATTTTACCCCTTGTAGCCCATCCTCAATATGAATAACCATCTTTATCTCATATAAAAAGAGGTCTTGGGGTCTCATTTAGAAATACAAGCAAGAGAATAAGAAAAATATCCCAAATTCTCTTCCCTTTCTTAGCCCACGTTTTGCATCCCCTTATGAGTTTTAGCCTCATCCTTTCCCTCCAACCTTTCTACTTATGCAACCCTTCCTCCTTCCCTTGGTGATAAGTTTGTTGTGATAAGTTAATGTGGGATTGATGCACTTGGAGACACAACAGAGGAGATCGGACCTAGTTCGTGGAGCATTTGTCTACAAAGGTTGTAATCCTTTTTATCTTGAAATTTAATAAAAGAGTTTGTCCTTGTCCCAAAATCTTATGTTTGTATGATTTTATTGATTTATGAATTTAAATATATATCAAAACTTTGACAGTGATTAGTAGAGATTACATGTGTTGTAGCATTGTTTTCCTAATCTTTTGCAGGTCATATTTGGGAGGAGATCCGCAATCTAGAAGGTTGCAACAAGCGAAAGAGGTCTATGCCAACTGCAAAGAATAAAGGTGCACCCATTGACCCTCTTTCCTCTCTCTCTCATCATTTCGTTTAGATACTTTTGGAGTAGATTAAGGTTAGACCAATATTTTAAGGGAAGTCATTGCTCTACATGTACCTAGACCCAATATAGGGGGATTTCCCCTGCAGTAGAAATGGTGACTCCACTAGGGAGTCTCTCTAGGATCTTAGTGAGAGATTTTGTTTTTATTAGGTTTTGTTTCAGCTTATTTTTTAGTTTTTCAAGTTTATTGAGTCAGTTTAGGGTCTTTGGTCACCTTCCAGGTGCCTACCATCCTTCCCTGCCCAGTTAGTTATCCAAACATTTTTTTCTTTTTGAAAATTTGTAGAGGTGTACGCACCATGTCCTCTGTATAGCCCATGTACATATGCAGTTTGAAAAGTATACAACCCTCGTACATATGCAGGTTGCTTGTGCACATCCCACGTCTCTGTGTTTTGGAAGGTTTAAAAAAAAAAGGATTTTTCCTTTCCTGACAAGAAGCTTTGTGCTTCTTAGGCCTTCTTGAACTCTTCAAGGTCTCAGTTAATATTTTTTGGTTGGGTTAAAGATTCAATTTATCTTTCTCTTTGTAAAGAAACCATGTTGTTTCTTTATTTTCTTTTTTTTTCTTTGAAGGTTTAGGGTGAACTTTCAAGCGTTAGATCCTCCTATAGATTCCAGTGAGCCCCTGCAGTTAAGTAGTGGTTTAGGGTATGTGTTATTATTGGGTTTGTTTTCCCCTTTCCTTGTTTATTCTTTGAAAAACAAAAAAGATCATTTACTTGTGTTTTTTCTTTTCTAAGCATTTCAAAAAATAAAAAAAATTGTTTCATTTAGTTATGCATTTTGTTTGGTAGTTGTAGCATAGGTTGTTTTTTATAAAAGAAAAGAGTTCTTTTTCAAAGTTCCTTCTTTTATATTTCCCTAAAGGTTTGGTAGTTTTCATTTACATTGTAAAACGAAAAGTGCATTCTAGGAAACGTTTTTCATTATATCATCTTGGAATACTATTTCGAAAAGTTCGCATTTACAAATATTTGAGAGCCATTTCTTTCAATTGAAGAACCTAGTTTGCATTTGCACAAATGCTCTAAAGTTTTTCTTCTCTTTCGTCTCTTGTAAACACAATAAGTTGCACATCCATACCCTTTTGAGTAAATCAAGACAATTAAATTCAATGTTTAACACTTAAAATCAACTAGACTTTTGTTTGTAGGGTTCACCAAGTAGTCTAGGATCTAGGGCCTTGAAATAGGTGTGGAGAGGAAACTCTTCAGGGACGCCTAAAAAAACATAAGAGTCTGTGATAGGGAGTGTCAAAGTCCAGTTTCGTAAGAGTCAACAGGGAACCCCCTCTAACAAAGGGGCTAAAAACAAGGTCACTTGAGGAAAGGTAGAGGAGATAACCCCTCCAAAGTCGGACCGAGTGTAGTGGGGATTGTATATTGCAGGTCATTCTTGGGAATTACACTGATTTCATTTGACTATGGAACCTCGTGGGCCTTGAATCTTATCGATATCCTCAGTTGTCTTCTAGACTATTTTCCTTCGATACCCTTGAAGGGATTCAAAGTTTGTTATCCTACTCATTACGATCATCCTAAATGTTGAATGTACCCGCCTCGTCACTGACTGCAAGATGGAAACTTAGTTTCCTATTTTTAGGGAATTACATGGGTGATTGCAGGGTTATACTGTGATACCTAGGGAAGACGTTGGATTTCTCTTTGTAGAGTATACCTGGAGGTTGTTTATGTGTTCAAGTTACACTTACACCGGTAAGTTTCTCTAGTGTCGATTGGCGTAACTGTTCTTCTTGTCAGTTAGTTGTTTGCTTTACTTTCTATTAGGAAATTTTTAATGTGTGATCTGTGTTTCACGCTAACTCAACCTTAGGGTTTGTTGAGCGCTCAACACACCCTAAAATCTTTTATGAAATTTTGTCTCTTTTGGGTACCACTGGTTTTGTTTTGTTTTTCTTTCTGAATTTATTCCACTGTGGAGGGATTGTTAATTTCGTTTTCATGTCTCTTCATCAATCAAATAGGATTTTTTTGAACCTATTAATGTGAAACCTTTGTGTTTAAAATAACTAGGCAGTCTAACTAAGAATCTGCAGCTAAAATTGTGACTAGTGTGCTTATGTTCAGCGTCAAAAAATCTAAGCAAGTAAAATGACCCCAATTGTAACAATAATTGTCGATCACTGATCCATCATCAACATCAGTAAAAGGAGGAGTAAATTTGTGCTAGTTGTATAAAATAAGATTTAGGATTTGGCCAATTTCCCATCAACGTCGGCGAAATATGAGAGGTCAAAACATTGACATGGGCCATAATGAACCCCTGATAGCCAATTACGGATGTGTTTGTTCAGGCTCGGTGAAATCTCAAAGGGTTAAATCATTGAAAATTTCTACAGTGACACATCTTCGATCGTCGATCCCTGATGCACTGTTAGCATCGACATATTTCTAAGGGGTTAATCCGAGAACACTTGTTTAAACTTATCACCGATCTTCGACCCTTGATACTTTTTCAACGTTGGAAGAGTAGGACTTATTGTTAAAATGATTAGCTAATGAAGTCCCTGATTCTGAATAACATGGATAAATGAAGGAGCCAATCTCAAACGCCATGCATCTTTGCAGCGTAGGCATTTCATATAGCCTAGTTTCGTCTCAAATCACCTTAGGTTTTCTTGTTTCCTAGTCATGATACCAAGTCATATTTTCCACGTTAGCTCTGTACGACAAGATGGATCAGTATCAAAGTTTTTTCCAAGAGATACCAATGAATATTGTCTAAATAAAATACCCGACTCTCGATCCACTCGTTAAATTAGCGAAACAATGGGATGTTTTTAGCACGAGATAAGATCAGATTCTACCATTTAATTGGCCATTTAATGTTTTTTTCTGCATACGTTTCTACCCCATGCGTTGATTGAACAAAAAGAATTTAAAATCGTCAATAGACCACATTATATCCCATGCCCGCGCTGCCAGCCTATGACTGCATTTAATCTTGAACATAATGAAGATCTAGTGGAAGATTTTGTAGAATCGCACTCATACCCTAAATTAAATTACTCATGCGACAAGTTAAGTATCATCTCTATTTAAATCACTAAAACAACTTCAAACACCTCCATTATACACACAAGTTTCCATTTATATAGCATATGAAGAAGAAAAGAGAGTGTCTCAAGAGTTGTGTTTGATTCTCAGACTTTCAAAAAAACAAGGTTAAGCTAGCACGAAGAAGAGGTATGTGTAAATTTGTATTAGTTCGATGATCATAATTTTTATATATCAACATTTGATCTACTATACACAGTGTCTAATGATGTTTCATCTATAGGGAAACTTCCTCCAAGGAAGCCAATGAACAAATGCTCCCCTAGGTCACCAAAATTAAAGGAGGCAAAGATTGGTGAAGGATCTTCTCGTGACACTGTGAGGTAGTTGGAATACGCTCCCAAGATGGAACCAATCATTAAAACTTCAATGAAGAAGGCGTTTATTCAACCCCCCACTTTTGACGGTACAGAAGAAACCAATGGATCTAAAATAATTCTCCCACAGTGGGGAGATCTATTCAATAGAATCAACCAAGAATATTACCTAGAGTTTATCCCACATAGTGACCCAGATGTAAGGGTGCTCAATGACTAGGTTTTTCTGAACATTCGGTGGTTGTGCTTACACATGGTAGACTGCCAAAATCCAATATTACCCTGCATTGAGACTCTGAGTTGGCTAATTGATCATATATATGTGCATAAGTACCTCATTAATGATGAAAATGGTGGATGTGTTGGATTTTTTCTCCCGACAGAGGTCCAAAAATATTACAAGCTCAAGGACCTGATGAAGCAATTGAACACGGACTTTGTGGTAAAGTTCTATGAATTCCATGACACCAGCCAATTGATGGCCTCATGGTGGAAGGAGGACAAGAAATTCACAAACCGTAATGATGGCTGGTATGGGACAACGAATCTAAAGGATCCATATATCTACTTAATGGCTCTAATTTTCAAGTTATACAGGGAAAAGGACTGTGCCAAGTTCTTGGAGGCATGCATACCCTTTCATATATTGTGGTTATTTCAGGGAGTATTTTCAACTGGGGAGCGATCATATCCAAGAAATTGAGTACCAATGTATTGTAGGCTCAGATGCCAAAAGAAGGAGGGGTGCCCACTTTTCACATGGCCTCATATCTGCTAGATGTAATCTACGTGAGGAATGTCTTCACCGGTATGAATTTGAGATGGCACATCGAAAAACTTCCTATGCATGTCTACTTTAGAATCCTATGGGAAAACATGTACAAGAAGTATTATTCCCTTATTTGCAATGAATTTATCGCCCAGATTTATTTTATTATATTTAAAAAGGATTTCCCAAGGTTGTTTGTAGCGACCAAGAAAATGATCTCGAAAATAGGCCACCGATATATAGATGAAAAAAGAACCTATATCATGGTGTTCGGGGCCACTGAAGCACCACATTTTCTCCTTGATCACATCCCAAACTAGCTCATCATAGGATAAATCTGTTATTAGACTATCCTGGAGGGCTATAACGCCACTTTGGTTAAGGACAAGAAACGAGCATTTATACCCTACGGTTTCCATGTGGGGCTTTATATAGTGAAGTGCACTTCTCAAACTAAATAAGAGGGTTTGATTTAGCTGCAATATAGGTTCTCAATAGGCCGATTCGAAAAGCATGACCATAAATTCCTAGTCCTCCAACATGCTTCACAAGTCTCTTCCTGCTAGCCATACACACATGACAATTTTGAAGATGATATTTTTACAGAATGTGCTCAAGACTGGGAGGAGGTATTACAGAGAAAATCTAACCCAGACATGACTAGGTTCAAATATATGAACATGGATGAACAGGTCGAGACAATAGAGCAGCCGGCTCAAGAAGCTCTCAGGGTTAAAGAAAAGACTAGAGTAGCAGAAACCACAAAGGTACAAAGGAGAGGGTTGTTTTTACTAGAAGGATCCCATAGAGTCATCGATCAGCTAGAGAATGATCCAAAATTAATATAAATTATGAGGATCCCCTCGGATGACCCAATCAAAATTAGTGAGGAGATAAATCGCTCATATTCAAAACCACTGGAGGAAACCACCGGTCGGTAAAACCCCAGAGTTCCATCACCACATGATAGATCATCGGTGACCATTCCAACCTAGTATGAGAGTCTAAGAACACCAGGTGAAATGGGTGTGCCAAATCCCCTATTTGATATCATAACCATCTATGACGATGAAGAGAGTTCGGAGGTCTCACTGGTAACTCTGATACCGATTATAGAGGAGAAGGAACCTGAGAAAACATCTACTCCATGTCTCGATGCATCAGTTCAAAACCCTCTACAGGGAGACCATGAGGCTGAGAGTTTTTTAGAAACTCAGTTTCTCGACTTATTGGGGACCCCGAAAGACATCTCTAGAGAGGATATAGGATCAGGTGGAAAAAAAGAGGAATTGAAATAGCAAGATATCGACACCTCAACAACTAATCACCAAGTAAGTACTGAACAAATCATTGACTCTTCAATTTTGGATGATACCTCACCAGTCGATGAACACCAAATGAAGGTCAAGCCATCAAAACATATGGAAGAAGTACAAGAACCGGTCCTGGAACAAATACATATAGCAATAAGCTTAGGAAACACTCTGACCTCGGGAGAACAAAATATCCTTGAGCTCATTGATTAGGTCRTCGATATACAAGTGATCACTTATTATAGGAAGAGGAAAGCTATCATCAAGAGGACCACCAAGAAGAGAAGACTCATGTTGGATAGCTTGATTCTCATCACCATGGAGGAGACATTGCTCAGCACAGAACATGAAAAGACATTTGAGATCATTGACGAAGGGATGGATATCACTAATGCCACGTTGGATCGAGAAAGTCAAGATCAAAAGGAACTGATCACTGCACTAAAGTAGCTATATCATCTACGCCATTTGGAAAAATATTATCAAGACTCAATGCAAGCCATGGTGTTTCTAAAGACTGAGTTCCAAGATGCTTATGCAAAGTTCACAAAGGAACGACATATTTTCACTACAGGTATATTTGATTTTAAAGAAGAAACCCTTATGGAACTGGAAACCTGCAAGGATGTGGAGAGATGGTATGAGAAAGCATACCAAGTGGTATAACAAATTGACTACATCAGCGTAGCGCAGAAGGGAAAAGATGCAGAGGAGCATGGTATTCGAGTGCTAATGGATTGCAACATCTCTCTGATCAGGAAAGAAGTCAAATACTAGGTAATTATGGCCCAAGAACCTCATCGAGAGATACAAAAGAAGTTGGCCGAGTGTGAAGAAGGATGGGAAAAGATCAATCAGAATATGAAAGGAATTGGCCTCCCAAAATTTGACTCACTCGAGGACTTTGTCGAATTGCATGACATAGTCAAATGACATGTAGAACAATACTTAGCATGGGTATTGGAGATCGCACAAGTGGAAAGCATGGCACCAGGTCAAATACAACAGTTTATGGAACATCCGATCAAGGCTCCTGTAGTTCTATAGTGGTGTAGTGCCAAGGTCATCAAATATAGGGAACATGCAGTAGAAGTGAAAGAAATTCTTTCAAACCAAATGGATCAACACATATTCATGAATGCTAACACATGCGAGGATATCTTCATCAAGTGGTCAGAATATAAGAATATTCGTCCATTCCAATAGAACCACGAGATGATTTCCAAAGAACAAAGAGATCAAGTGCCACATGGAAATATTTTGGTTTACTTAACAAAAACTTGTAGAAATTATTTTTAGTTAGTGATTCTTTATAAATAAGGCAATTAACCTTTTAGCAAGGGTTGATGGTTTTGGGAAGAGACCCTCTTTTGAGAATTGTAAAGAACTATTTCAGAACAACCTTAATTGAGGAGTCTTGTTTAGGACCATAGAAAAAATTCTATTTTTCATCAAAGGCATTATGTGATTGGATTGAAGAGCAATTACTTCCAACTTTTATTTCATTAATTGATGTTGTGACGAGTAAGATTTTTTGAATCTATTGATAAGTTATATGTTTCAATATTTTTTCTAGTCCTTTTGTTCTTAATGATGAAAATAAAATCATTGTGTTAATGTGTGATTGATGTTAGAGCTACGGAAACTATTTTTCTTGCAATCATCTTATTACATGCATATTTTATTTCGATAATTGTGTCTCAGTCAACGTTGAAATACCAACAAGTTAATGTATTAGTACTAGGATTTTAATAGGTGTGAATATATTTGCCTGCATGATTGAGAACGAGGGTTATCCCAAGATCAGTCTTCTTCAATAGTTAAGAATCACTTCTATCAATTGGTTTATACCATCACATCTCATTTTATCAGACTCATCTAATAAAAGAAATGACAAAAAAAGGAGAACGTTTAATCTGAAGGAGGAACTTTCATATAAAGACATCTTGTTAATCACCAAGTAAATCCCATCGATAAATTAGCTAGATCAAAATATCTAGAGAACCATTCCACCATCAAACACCATGGAGTCTAATTGGGCCTCTAAGGCGGGTTTGGTTCATGATGTTGAGTTAAATGGATCTCAGACCCCTAAGCTGGGTGTTGGTTGATCATTTCACAAGGTGTAATATCAACAAATTCGTTGTTTGTGCAGGCTTCATGGCCTGTCGCCGGTTACTTTGGAGCCACCTATGCCACCGCTGAGGTGCATACTAGATAAAGAGGGTTCATTTGAAGCGACCAGGCCACAAGAAACTATAACTGAGCTAGCTCATAGATAATAATTTCCTACACTAGAGGATTTCATCATTTCTGACCTTGAAGATGAAAGCTTCAGGCCAGAAAACCCTCTGATCACCGACTTATTGACGTTGATTCTTATTCATATAGTCTTTCCTAAGGTAACTTCTCCTGAATTTCAGTTTGTTAGACAAGCAGTGATGGAAGCAACTAGTTCTACTTATATTGGGAGTCCTCATACTCCCATCCACTCCCCCACCTCTGCCTATAAGGACCACGATTGTCCAAAAACCCACTAATTTGGAAAATGAAATAAAACCATCAATGAATATGGCCATTGTTCCTCTTATCCACAATGTGTCTGGTTCTCCCTTTTCATATGGGATGCCCAGTTTTGATTTTAGTTTGGTCCTAACCTACTCTAATCTATAGACTATTTGCTTGGGGGAAGGGATCTCTAATGCTCCCTTGCAAGGACCTGTTGAAGGAACCACTCTCCCGTTAAACAATATCCATTATAGTGGGGGTCATATCCCTCCTTTGTCCCCTTTGCTCAGAGGCACCTTCTAGCAGTCGATTAGGCCTGACACCAACTCTAGTTTATTTAGTGGGGGGAGTCATGGACCTTAGTCCTACATGACTCTGGTAGGATATATGCCTTTTTCTTTGTTCGAAACATTTGGAAATAATGATCTCTCATCATCTGTTGTATAGGCAGGGGAAACCCTATTTTTTATCAACCAAACCCTATGCAAGGTTCCATTCCTTTGCAAGGAATTATGATGGGAGTTTACTCCTCACAAGGTCCTATAAATCCCTGGCAAGGCTCTTTTCCATAAAAAGGGATGTTGATTGGGGGCAACCCATCCCACACTCATTGGAACCCAATGCAAGTATCAATACCTATGCCAAGAGGGTCAGTTGGGGGCATCCCAACCAAGGTCCTTGGAATACTGTGCAGGGAGAAATCCCTACACAAGGCATGTCATCCAACTATGGGAATCAGTTGACCAAAATGCAAGCTCCTTTTACTCTATAGGGCCACCATGGTTTCTACTAAAACTCTGCCCAACAACCTAACTTTTCCTATAAACCTGGTGCCAACCAAAATCTAGACCCCTCTTTTCATTTAAATCCACCACAACTGAGACTACCTTTCCTGGAAACTCTGCATTTTCCATACTTGTTGAGACTATTGAACGACCCAATATGTCATGATCCACGTTGGCCCCCCATGCTGACTAAGTTTCCCTTGGGAATACCTAAGTTCRAAGGCAAGCCTGGAAAAKATCCATGTGATCATGTTACGACATTTCATTTATGGTGCTCATCCAATTCATTAAAGGATGATTCCATTCAGTTGTGTTTGTTTCAACACACTCTTATAGGGGGTGTCAGGAAATGGTATATCGAGCTCGATAGCTCAAAGTATGCTTACTTTAATGACTTGGCTATGGTCTTCATAAACCATTTCCAGCTACTGGTAAGATATGATGCCAACACCGAGTTGCTATCCAAAATCGAGTAGAAAAAATTCATCCATATCTCAGATCACATTCGAGAATGGCGACGACGAAATAGTTTGGTCAAAGTTAAGGTCCCTCCCACTTTTTTCCTTGAGTGGTTCCTAAATTCCTTGGTTCCTTGCATATCCAAAGATGTCGTAAAGTCCAAGGTTTTTTCTGAAGAAGAGGATATAATGAGAGCCTAACAACTGGAGTTGATTTACTCTCAATCAGGTATGCTATACAAGATCTTACCTGATGCACCATGGTCAAATTTTGACTAGACCAAACAGTAGTTTGGGCCTCAGGCCGATGGCATAGTAGGCTCAGCACATAGCAAGTCCACAGATCAATTGACTAGTCAATTACAACAATTATCGATTCAATAGACTGTATCCAACCAAACTCCTAGTTGGGATGCCCTCGTAACCCAAATGTTGAATGTACACAGTGTGCAATCGAAAAATCCCAAGGGTAACCAAAAAACCAAGGGAAAGAGGAAATCTAAAAACAATAAGGGTAAGGGGGATAAGAAGGATGTAAATAATGTTAGTGAGGGAAAAAACAAAAAGAGAAAGGTGAATTTTCCATGTAATCTTTTCATAGACGACCACTTCACTCACCAATGACATCATCTTGAGGAAGCCCAAAAGTTATTGGCACAACAACAACCCACCGTTCTAACTAACCCTTTTCCACAAGGGAAAATTTTGACTCAAGCTTCCTCATCCACCAATGCACCTAGGGGAAATCAGGGAACCCCCATGCCTAATCATGATAACAATATATCTGAAAACATTTATATGATGAAATCCAAAACTAATCTACAAACTAGGGCTCATAATTACGAAATGCTAGAATATGTTAAGAAGGGAAAAGAAGCATTGAACCCACTACCTCATCTTCAAATTGAGAAGACTATGAGAGAAACCACGACTTGCATCCCTAAGGGTGTGTTAAAAAAGCCTTCTCACAACCCAAACTCAAGGGATTCTTAGAATTACTCCATCATGGAGGGTCTGGCACAAAATGCTTGTGTAATGTCTCCTCTGGAAGTCCTCCAGAGTTTCCCCTCACAAAGGAAAGTATTGTTGTCTGCCTTGGGAGAGACCAAGACTACTTACTCAAGAATGATTTTTTTCGATCCTACAGATTATAAACCTCATCTTCCTCACCATATCTCTTTTCATATAGTAGTGGTGTATGTCACGAAATTGTTGACATGGAACATTTTTTGTACGGTGGTTTATGAGGGTGTCTGGACCTGTATGATGTCGTTGGCATGTTGGAAGGCCATTGGCCAACCTGCATTGTCTCCGTCGCCCACATTGCTAACCAGTTTTGATGGTCAATATTTCATACCACATGGCATAATTCCCTCCTTCCTCATGCAGTTGGAGGGAAAACATCTGTGTGTCGAAGTAGAAGTATTTGATGCACCTCTCGACTACAATATTTTATTAGGGCAGAGTTGGACCTATGCTATGACAGCGGTTGCATCCATCATTTTCTAGGTCTTATGTTTTCCTCACGAATGTTGGATCATAACCATTGATCAGTTATCCTTCTCGAGTCCCAACCCTTCATCGGGGACATCCATGGTATCGATGATTGACAACCCATAACTAGGTAATTTCAACTTAGGTGTCATATTGTTTCCATATTTAATGGGTAATTTTGATTATCCGTCACCTACTAATGATGTCAAGTTTATTTCAGTTGTCCCCAACCAGTCGAAGGTTGAAATCTTTCAAGTCATGTATTTTAGAATGAGTTACTTTAACGACCCATGGATTCTACCTTCCCCATCAACTTCGATGGAAGGGATAGGGCACCCTAGAATGGGCATGCCCTTATCTGGTGCTAAGGTTGTGTATAGTGTTGTCCAACAAGCCTCGACCAACCCTAATCTGGCTCCCCCATAGGAGCTATATCCTATTCTCAAGCCTATTTATGCTCAATAATCTCTCATCGCTTATGACCCTTTGGACTTAGTCTTTCCCTCTAACGAGGTGACACTACAGGCAATTACTGGGCCAGACAGACCTTGGGATGATCTTCACCACATATATTATTTCTTACCCGAGATGAAGAGAATAGAGACATGAGAGTTCGTTACGACCATGAATGGAGATGCCCCTTGTCCTATTAACCCTCCGACTATGCACGAAATCTATATTGAGGGAAATATGGAAAGTATAGTTGAAAATATTCCTATCGACATCTCTAAAACCCCTTGAATCATGGAAAACATCTTCATCAGAGAAGATTTTTCTCTCGAAGAGATTCATATCTACACTAAATTAATTAAATATGTTTTCTACATCGTTTCCTGGTCTTATGAGGAGATGCCAAGCATTGATCCATGTATCGTTGAACATGAAATAAAAAATTACCTCGATGTTAAGTTGGTCTGACAAAAACCTCACCCAGTCAATCCTCGCAAGGCAGCGATGATCAAGGCTGAAGTATATATACTCATCAAGGTTGGTTTCATCTACCCTATGAAATTGATGGAATGGGTGTTGAACCACGTTCCTATCAAAAAAATTCAATGTATGATCCACGTATGTATGGATTTTCGTGACCTGAAAAAAGCATGCCTGAAAGATCATTTTCCAACCCCATTCATTAACCATATTGTTGATAAATGTGTGCGTTGTAAGGTATTTTATTTTATGGATGGTTTTTCTAGGTACAACCATATTCATATCAAACCCAAGGACCAACATAAAACGAGGTTTATTTGTTCTTGGGGTACATTTGCATACAAAAAAAAATCCTTTTGGCCTTAAGAATGTTGGAGCTAATTTTCAGTGGGCCATGTTGTTTTCTTTCCATGACCTCAAACACATAGTCGAGGCATATCTTGATGATATGGGATCATGTTCTCATAGGAGATCCAATCATCCCGCCCATTTACAACTTATCTTTGAGAGGTGTCGCTCCTATCGGATTCGCCTGAATCCAAACAAGTGTAGTTTCTATGTAACATTAGGACACTTGTTATGTTTTATCATGTGAACTAAAGGGATCATGGTCAATCTTCTGAAGGTTGAGGAAATATTTCAATTTCCTCCCCCTCGCACAATCCCCCAGCTTCAAATTCTACAAGGAAAATCCAACTTTCTTCAATGTTTTGTTGCCAACTATGCCAATATTACTAAAGGTTTTGTGTGTCTCTTGAAAAAATGGGTCCCATTCTATTGGGATGAAGCGGCTCAATGCTCTTTAGAAGATTTGAAATGTGCTCTAACCCCTGACCCTCTTCTCAGTCCTGCATATTATGGCAAGTATTTATTGTTATATTTAGCTTCCATAGAGTCTACTATTGGCATCATCTTGGTCGAAGACGATGACTTGCTCTAAGAGAATTTTATCTACTATCTTAGTCAAGGCTTGGTAGGACTGGAACTCAACTACACTCATGTTGAGAAACTTTCTTTGGAAGTTGTTCATGTTGTCCAACATTTCTATCATTACATCTTACTTTGCAAGACCATCGTCGTTGTTTTCCTGAACCCTTTTCAATACGTGTTAACTCGATGGGTCATCGGTGGGAAAATTAGTCGATGGATAGTCATTCCACAATAATTTGACTTAGATTTTGTTTTGGTGAAATCTAAAAAGTCTTTGGTATTTGTTGAACTAATATCGAAACTTTTGGTCAAGAGTGGTAATAATTTACCCGAAGAGTCATTGATTAATGGGGATATTTTCATTATTACTTCTTCAAACCCTTGGTATGGAGATATACTCATATATCTTCATACTTTGAAGTTGCCATCTTTTGCTTCCCATGATGAACGTCGGTGAATATTCCATCAAGTGTGGAACTATATTATCCTTGATGATACTTTATATTGTTGAGGAGTAGATTACATTCTTCTTTGATGTCTCACTCACGACGAGGTAGAACTTATGTTAAATGACTGTCACACAAGAACATGTGGCGGTCACATGTCTGGGTTGGAAACAACCAAAAATATTCTTCGCGCTAGATAATTTTTCCCCTCGTTGATCAAATATTGTGTGGAGGCGGTCAAGAAGTGTCACCTATGCCAAATCTTCTCTCGGAAGATGCAGGCACACCCATATCCCATGTTCCCAGTTATTGTTGTTGGTCCCTTAACTAAGTGGGAGATTTATTTCACTACATGCTACCCAGTTTCAGCAAGGGGGCATCGCTATATCATTGTAGCAATAGACTACCTTAATAAGTGGATCAAAGTTATGCCAACATTCAACAATGACAGGAAAACGAGTGCAATTTTCATTTTTAACCAGATTGTAGCCAGCTTTGGTATTTCAAAGGAGATTGTCACAGATCATGGAAGTCACTTATAGAACAAGATGATGTATGAGTTAACATCAAAACTAGGGTTTAAGTAGGAAAATTGTTCACCTTACTACCCATAGGAGAATGGTCAAGTGGAGGTTATCAATAAGTCTCTCAAGCCAATTCTTTGGGGAACGATCAATTCGGCAAAGTCAAATTGGTATTTGAGGTTGTACTTGAAAAATTGGTTTTACCGAACATCAGTCAATACTGCTATTGGTTTTTCTCCTTTACAAATCATTTATGGGTTGGAGGAAGTCTTTCCTATAGAATGTCAAAACCTTTCTATTAAGTTGGTAGTGGAACTACTACCCGACACCACACCACTTGAGGAGCATATTTTATATCTCGAGAATCTCTATGAGTAGCGTCGAGATGCAGCCTTGGCCAATGAGGCTCACAAACAATGTGTCAAGTGTTAGTATGATCGGTCTGTTCACCCTCGGATTTTCTCCAAAGGCAATCTTGTCCTATTCTATGGAAAAGATAAATATCCCTTGGGGGCAGGCAAGTTCAAACCCATGTGGTTTGTACCATTTATTGTGAATAAGGTTTTAGAAAAGGGTGCCTATAAACTAGTTGATTTTGAGGGTAACACTTTATCGGAGCCTAGAAATGGGCTCTACCTTAAGAAGTATTATGCTTATATCGGTAGCCTAAGAGTGACCTCTTGTATATATGTATAGATTTACTTATATAGTCTTGTCTTTTTGTTTTATGGATGTGTAGTTTATTTTGTTTTGTTTCACTATGGAAAATATCAAGTGAATCGGAGGTCTACGTTGGGTTCGTAGATGGTGCTAGTTGACACACTCAGAGGCTTTCTTCCATAGCTTGGGTGATTTTTTCACCTTTTGGTCACTTGATGTCTTCTAGAGGTATTTTTTTAGGCGAAGCAACCAATAATGTTGTTGAGTACAGTGTCGTAATAGAATTACTATGTGATTCCTTGTCACATGGTATTTCTCACCTCTGGGTTTATTTAGATTCTCAATTGGTCGTGTCTCATTTAAATGGGGTATACCGTGTTTACGATCCCCCCCTTCACCAATGATTCCTTAGGGTACGCCTCTTGGAATTATATTTTGATTATATTACTTATATTCATGTTCCTAGGAGATCTAATCAACTCACTGATACATTGGATAATCAAGTATTAGATTGTCATGTTTCTCACACATAAAAGTAAAAACACACACATACACGCACATGTAAATACATTTGTACAAAATGTGTATCCATAAGAAAAAAATATGTATATATAACAATATGTGCCAAAAAATAATGTCATGAGTACAAAGTGGAACATAAAGCCTCAAACAGAGTCGGTATGCATCGTTGGGCTCAAGCCCTCACTACAGAGTACAAAAAGTGCCCTCAGCACATCTGTGGTCCAATACTAACTATGGTCTAGGCCTATTGGCCCTACTATAATGAAGTATGGTGTTCACAAGATGCCATAACAGTTGGACCCAATTCCTGGACACCCCTACAAAATGTGGCTTCATAGTCAGGGGAAGGTCCTCTATCTCTACCTTTGGCATTGCATGAGTGAGAGATGTCAGGTTCCTCTCTACTCATCGCAATACTCTCTTATCCTCTCTGGTTGGGGGTCCTCCTGAAACTACTAGTCCTATTTCTCCTTCCAGTCTGGAATCTACTCAAGCATGACACCTATTCCCATCAAATTTAGTTGGTCGCACAGGTCCCACATCTTTATATAACATATCATTGAGTTAGTACTTTTACATTACCATAAAAAGGATAATATTTAAAAATTTAAAAATTAAATAACATTGAAGTGTGTTTACATATCTCTCTATGCTCCTCACCATGGGGAATGGGAATATCAGGATCCCTCAAGAAATTGATCCCTACATAAGGATAGTCCTCAATTACCAGAATCTGGCGGGCCCATCAGTTGAAAAAATTGTCGTCAAAGGCCTCTTGGACTCTCCCTGCACTCTTTCTAGGAAACAAAGTTGCCCACCTGCACAACGCTGGAAAGGAGGAAATATGGCCTCGTATTATCTCCCTTGGGATAAGGCTTGGCACTCTCTCAAAAATAAAGCGTACAATACAGTCTTGAACCCAAATTTCTTGTTCATTATTCTTCGACTGTCGATTAGTTGTTTCTTCATGCATGTGAGCATTGTACTGCCCTAGTAAAAAATAATGGCATCAAGACACTGAACTGCATAATGAATCTATGCATGGGAAGCCTATCCTGTGATCCGCCCGATCATGAAGATTACTATATGAAGACTGAGGCTAGTGATATTATGTATCATCACCTGAGATCCTACTTTCTTAGTACCATCCTCTCAATACATCCCAATATAGTCCTGTATTTTATATGGCCCTGGAGGAAAGGTCTGCAAGTTTCCCGGTTCCCAACTCCTCGAGAGGTTGGTCAAAAAATAAATGACCTATGTCGCTGGATTCAATGATTGACCCTCTAGCATGAAATAATCTTGTTTTCATAGGGGAAGACCCATGGTTCAATGCTTCAATAACACACCAAGAAAACCCTAACTATCGTCCCTTTCAGCAACACCTGCAAAGCAAACAGAGTCTCACACGAGGTAGAGGAAGGGGGGGTTGCAGGAATCAGGTGTCTACAACTAGGCTTGGACATAGATCTCTGATTACAACACATTAATAGAGAACTTAGCCAATAATATGAATTAGATTATGGTTCTCATTCACATCGTAGATTAACCCTTATTACAAATCAACGCAGTAACAATCAATATCAAGCCCTTAAAACCTCGTAGCACATACCATTAGCTCATATATACCATTCATTCACACCATTAAGCACTAAGAAACAACATCAGATGCATTCATTACATGTTATAACAACAACACTAAGAAAATACACAACATGAATCACAAATCACATCGGACAAAGAAGGTCAAGACACAGGATATATGTGGTTCACCCCAGTGTGGAGCTACGTCCACCAAATTCTTATTAGTCTTATTCAATATCTTAAATTCATTTTATCCTATGCACAAAGCCACAGATCCAGCTTCACACTTTGACAGGTGATCTTCACACAACACACTAGATCCACCTTCCCTGAAATTAGGTCAAGGCACAGAGCCAACTCCTTCCTAGCACAAAGCCTTACACAGTATATTTCATAGAGAAATTTACAATCTCTTGCACTAAGACAACATTATACTTACAAAATATCGTACACATATCCAACCACTCAATCTCTTACATTGCTTGCACTAATATTCTACTAGGCATGCACTAAGCCAACCAGTAACTAGTGCTTTCTACATTACATTCCTTCCTATATATAATTTTATAAAAAGGGTCTTGACATGGGTAAACCCATGGGACGACATCCCATAACCCATTACATAAACCCTAAAAACACTTTGTTGGGTCCACAAGCCTGCAAAATGAGTGAGATATCGCGATCTATGCTTCACCTGGGTGCTTCGTCTTCGACTTGCCTGTTGAAGTCCCAAAAAGTGGTCAAACAAGACCAATGTTTCCTCAAAACTTGGTTGAGGGCCAACAGGCCCCCAACACTCATCTATGACTCATCCCGAGTCACTCATATTTGGGAAACGTTGCTTCAAAGGCCTCGAGCTTAGATCGAGCTGCCTCAACTTGCTTCTTCACTAGAGCCTCTTGCTCGGTGAACTCTTGAATCACTTTCTCTGTAACAAGCCCTTCCAGGCGTTGTTCCACTGTCACAATTAGTTGGTCTAGCTACGAGCCTTGTCCTTAAACCTATTCAAAAATCATGCATCCTTCATCTTGCACCAATTGGAGTCTCTATGTAACCTCCATGACTCTGCTCTGGATGGCAGTAATCTGTTGCTCGACTGCGCGTTGTTCCTGTGATATTTTCATCTTCTCTACTGTAGTAAGAAGCTTCATCTAGTCTTGCATAGTGGACGCCTGCTTCTTCCCCTCCTAGAGTTGTGCTTCCAGTTTCCTCAACTCTGGCTCTTCTGCAAGGCTTTCATAGGTCTGTGCACTTCGATCACTCAGTTTCTTACACTCTAAGGTGAGTGCCTTGATTCTTTCTATTGCGCTCTTAGAGATTTCTTCCCTTTGATCTCGCACTTCTTGCGGAGTGCTCAACATTGCTTGAAGTTATAACTCTGTTACTCTTGTTTGAATCTGTTGAATGGCCTTAGCAAGATTCCCCACTTAAATCTTGGCCGACTCTTCTTCCTCCTATGCCAAGTCCAGCACAGAGAAAAGTTCTTTAGTCACTGCTTCTTTAACCACAATCTTCTTTATGAGAAACTGTTCTTTTTCTTTCTATATCTTCTCTTTTTCCTCCTCGAACATCGCCCTAATTTCATTTTTCTCCGTCTGCACAACTCGAAGTATCTCTAAGACCTCCTCCTTCTCTTGCTTCAAGGATTTTGTAGCCTTCTCCTTTTCTTCTTGGACTCGATGAAGTCGAGCCTCTGTTACATCTGTTAACCTTTGTAATTGGGTGGGCTCATCCACTGGGTGGGCTCATCCCCCAATTCTACAATCTTCGGCGAAGAAGGCGCAGTAGGTATTGCACGGTTTGAATAGAAGTATTGTTGTATGTCTTTGAGCTATTTCTCAATTCGTTCATACAGTGTCTCCTACTTCACTCCATGTCTCTACAAAATATCCTCTAAAGTGTTCTCCACAACTGCAATGATGAGATCGACATCGTCCACAGTGAGCACATTCTTCGACTGAGGTTTATTGGCTCGGGTATTCTTTCTTGTTGAGGGTTTCTATAGAGAAACCTTCCTTTTCTTCGATGTTTCAGCCTCTATAGGGGGATCCTTCAGTGATGTCACTTCACCTTTGTGTTTCTTTTCTCCTTCTTCCCCTCCTTCTTCTTGGTTCACTTCATCTCCTCCTCCTCTTGCGGGTGAGTCAGGCCTACTTTCTTCTTATGCGTTGTCCTCCTCATCAGTTTCTATGTTCTACAATTCCTCCTTTTTCTTATTTTTCTTTGCGCTAGTCTGTCCATCATGTTCAAACTGGGTAACCAAGGGGCTTCCAATGATGTCGGGTTCAAAAAGTTCTGCATCTTCCTCCGGTACAAGGAACTCTCTTGGCCATTATTTCGTGATCTCCTCCATATCTTCATCGATCAACTTATAGTAGGAATGAAACACCTCCTTACTTTCATCCCTATGCGCGGTGATGTAGATAAAGTGTCGATCTACACAGAACTTCACTAGTGGCTTGCATTGGTGCAGTGTATTCGAGGTCATTCATGGAAATTCCTCAATGGCGCGCTTATGCTACTGGTAATAAGCATGGAAGACAGCGTTCAACTTCCATTGCTTCGACATGTCGTTTGTATACCACAAGGTGGAAAACCTTGCGGCCAATGACTCTTATGGCTTTACCTCCAGGAAGGATTCTCCTTCTGGCATTTTCTAAGCAACAAATGTGATCAATACTAGTAACTAGCTAAAATGGAACTCATAGCCCTGGTCCTTCGCTTCACGATAGTCCTTCTCAAGATCGTTGATGAAGTAACTCACTCAGTTCATTTGCATTCCTTCTACACACTTCCCTACAAGGTCTAGTACGAATCCAATGACCTATTTCGAATGGTTCTTTCTGACGATCTTACCAGCTATAAGCTGACAAAATAGGCACATTGTGCCATCCTGGATGGAGGCTACCTTGTAGCCTTTCTTTCCCTTCTCTACATCACCATAGTCTTATTTTATACGTTGTGTCAGGGAGTGATCTGAAGTCTTACCTAGGTAGAATTGGTGAGGGTCTAGTCCCTACATGCTCAGTCTTGCGATGAGGTGGATCAGTGACGGATCCACAGTGACGCATCTGTCAAGCCACAGATAGCCTTCGTGATAGCACGACAAGACGATTTTAATGCAAGCATTAACCTCCTGATGTCAGCCAAAGTGAGTGATATTCATCACGTTTAGGATCATTGATTTTGTGAGCTCCTTTATCCATGGCTGGGAGACTATGGGTGGCTTCTTCCAAGACGTCTTCAACAAATACCTATGCGGCACAAGCATCGCGTAGTTCTTCTGGTCTCCGAGGTTGAAGTCATTGTTCTTTAGGGATGGAATGTGTCCTAATTGGGGTCCAATGATGTGTATCCCCTTCGATATGTACACAGTGATCAGCGTGTATTCAAAGTCACATGGGATACTTTCACAGTTCACCGGGCCAGCCAAATGTGGTATATACTCTGGCAAGACCGACAGGATCTGCTTCGCGTTAGCCAGATCGTCGCGGTGTTTTCTTGGCTTCTTAGCATTGCGGCCAGAATGTCATCCAGTCGATGGAGATTCTTGCAATCCACTAGTCGACGATGCCTATATTTATACAGACATGACTCTGTCATCCATGAGGTCTACAAGAATACCCTCCATAGACTTTTATAACGTGCTACGTTCACCCGACATTCACACTTGTAACCAAATAAATCGGGTAGGCGAATAGAAAAGTAAGGTAATTAGATGGATGGAGAAGTCTAGAAAGAACAACATGATACAATGGATTTTTTGTTAGCTCAAGTATCATATTTTGCAAAAAAGTGGTCCCGTCGTAGTGTCCGGCGGGTTAAATAAGCAAGCGGCGTAACAGATTCCTCCAACGGGTAGAAATGACTCAATCAATAGGAATGAGTTCATTATGGCATGGTTTCAATGGTCCAATGGTGGCATTTTTGGAAATAACTGTGTTTCTATCCATTCTAGAGCATCATTCTAACGGTCGGGGCACCTCCAACGGTTATAGAGCTTTGTCATGGCGAAGTCCCATTTTGCCTGGTTCTGTTATTCCGGCGAGGTTCAAGTTCTACAGATCTTTCTCCTGCGAAGTCTTTTCTGGAACTTGATGTAGTTTTTCTAACTTGACTTTCTTATTACTGAGCTTCCTTTCCTTCTTTCCTGTGATCTGAGTCTCTAGATTCCTCTTTCCATTCTTATTCTTATCTTCTCTTAGCATAGTGACTTCGTGTTGTTGATGTTCTTTCAAAAGGGTCAAAGGTAATACTTCTTCTCTTACTATTTTCGGTGTGGATACACTTCTTTCCTGCATGGATAGGTTATTTAAGCCTTCATGTTTTCTTTTAGCCTCAATGGCTAATTCTCTAGCCCTCTGTTGCTTGGACTTGTCCTCTTGTTCTTCTCTTAGTCACTCTATTTTTTGGGGTATGAATTCCCTTAGTTCTTTCTTTTTCTGTTATGTAGCTTCCTCCTCTGCTTTCCTTCTGATTTGATCCTTCTCAATATAAGTCTTTCCTAATAAAAGTGGAAAATGGGCGTTGTTCTCAACAAACCTAATAACTTCAAAGGCCTCTTCTGTCGATGTTTCATGAGAAATCGTAGGTATATTAGTAAATATTCCACATAGGGTTATCATCTTTCCTTTAAACAAGCCTATCCTTCCTAATGAAAGTATCATTGAAGGCTTTCCCAAAATTTCCCAAGTGCTTTGTGGCATAACATTCACATGTGTTTCTTCATCCAATACACAGTCTATGCAAAGTCTCCTATTCTTGTAACTATGCATTGTTTTTCTTTTAGGATCTCTGGTAAACTGATGTCTCTGTGATCATCCATTATTTATTTTAACTCCATTAACATAGTCTCTTTTTCTGTATGATTCTTTAACATATCCTTGGTCTCTTGTCCTTATTTATAGTTTTCTTGTCTCATGTTCATCTTTTCAACTTTAGCAATCATTCTTGGACAATCCTCAACCTCATGACCAATAACTTTACAACAAAGATAAACAGGACCTGTACCAGGGCATTCCTTAGCAAGATGTCCCGGTCTTTTGCAATTTTAACACAGTGTCAATCCTCTCCTTCTTTTAAATGATCCCCAACCTCTCATGTACTGCGCACCAAGATCATAGTACTGGACGTGAAATCTACAAAAATTCTTTCTAGGTTTTTGCATCCACTTATTACTCCAAAATCTCTTCCTATGCATAGGAATAACATATTTTTCTCTATTTCTATCAAATTTATTCAGATCAACTCTTTCTTCTAACTGTGCCCTAGTTTTCAGACTAGGACAAAATCTATCAAACATACCTAGATTCATACTTTCTAAGAAAAACTTTCCACTTATCTTACCTTTAATAGAGCACAAAGCTTTAAGATCTTACCTCTCTTCTTCAAATCAAGCTTCTTTCTTAGCACAGAGATTCGCAAGTTAAGTAGGATATTGCGCACTACAGCAAAAGATCTATGCACAGAGATTTCTATTTTCTTCAGTTCCCAGTAACCATAGTTTCAGTCCCGGCAACAGAACCATTTGTTGGCATAGGGCTAGACCCAGGGTTCAACGCGCACCAATAAAGCCCTAACTGCCAGCCCTTTCGTCACACCTACGAAGCAGATGAAGTCTCATCTGAGGTAGAGGTAGGGGGGGTTGCAAGACTTAGGTGTCGACAACCAGGCTTGGACATAGATTTGTGATTACAACACTTTAACATAGCACATAACCAATAATATGCATTAGATTATGGTTCTCATTCACATCGCAAATTAACCCTTATTACAGATCAACGCAGTAACAATCAAGATCAAGCCCTTAAAATCTCTTAGCAAGTAGCATTAGCTCATATCTACAATTCATTCACACCATTAAGCACTAAGACACAACGTCATATGCATTCAATACATGTTATAACAACATCACTAAGAAAATACACAACATGAATCACAAATCACATCGCACAAAGCAGGTCAAGACACATGATATACATGGTTCACCCCAGTGTGGGGCTACATCCACCAACTTACTCGTCTTCTTATTTATTAGTCTTCTTCAATATCTTACATTCATCTTATCCTGTGCACAAATCCACATAGACAGCTTCACACTTGGACAGGTGATCTGCGCACAACGCACTAGATCCACTTTCCTGAAATAAGGTCAAGGCATAGAGCCAACTCCTTCCTAGCACAAAGCCTTACATAGTTTGTTTCATGGATTAATTTACAATATCTTGCACTAAGCCAAAATTACACTTATAACATATCATGCACATAGCCAACCACTCAATCTCTTACATTTCTTTCACTAAGCTTCTACTAGTCATGCACTAAGCCAACCAATAACTAGTGCTTTCTACATTACATTCCTTCCTATATGTACTTTTACAAAAAGGGCCTTGACATGGGTAAATCCATGGGACGACATCGTATAACCCATTACATAAACCCTAAAAACCATTTGTTAGGTCCACAAGCCCTCAAAATGAGCGATATCCCGACCTATTAAGCCTCACAAAATGAGCGAAGTATCCTCATGATCTCTGCCTACCATGCCTCCCATATTCTAATTGCCTCCTGGCCAAAAGTCCCAAAAAGTGGTCAAACACTACCTTTCAATGTTTCATCAAAATTGGTCGCAGGGACAACACCTTTGCATTTGGATGACGATACTCTATCAAGTGGTTCAATAACTTGGGTTGTTCCCTCGTGAATGAACACTAGAAAAATTTCCACATCCCACATTGTTTAAGCATGGAAATAGCCCTTGGATCCTCCTCGACCAAGACATATAGTTATTCATGTTCCCTTTCCTGCCATTGAACATACATCTTGTTGCAAGAAATTGGTGAGGTTATCCCCTTGTTTCACTCTTTTTTTTTAAGTTAAAAAAGATGTACGTGGGTTGTCTTTAAGAAAATCGCGTATGTACGTGGACTAAGTGTTACTTTTCCCATGTACATACATGTGTTGTGTGTGGACAACCTGCATACATGCATGCCCAACCCTTTTAAAAGGGTGCACTCCCTCCAAACAATGAATTAGGCAATAAATGGTGGATGAAAATGAAAAGAAAGGTTGTTTGTACTTACTTGGTTCAGGTGTGAGGATTTTTTGTCCACCATAGCTCCTTGAATTTGTGTTCTGAGGAAGAGAGTTTTTTACCTTTTTGGTTATTTTCCAAATTGAAATGGTTAAAATTAGATTTCCACCTCTATTTATAGAATTGTTTTGCCCTTTTTGCCCCAATTTGGTCCTCTTTTTCCCTTTTCTTGGTCTGGTGGCTACTTGAGTTCCTTTTTGAGAGATATTTGGGTCATTCTAATGAACTTGTTCTTTTGGTTTGGATTTTTCTACAAGATGTGTTACAGTCATATCATCCCTTGGTAAAAATTATTTTTCGACATTTGCATATAGGTTAGGTTCTCACCACCTTGCAATTTACATATTGTTGAATTTTTCAAATGTCCATAGGATCGATCCCGCCAAGTGTGACACATAACCTTCTATGTTTCTTTAGAAGTGTCGTAAATAGGTGGTAAAGCCTTCCTCTACATGGATTCCCTAGCTAGATCCTTTGCTGCATTTTGGCTTCCATGCTGTGAGTTTTTTCCATAGGCTTGGGAATCATTTTAGTCCCTCCATGACTATATATCGAAGCCCCATTCTTCTTCATCTTTTATGGCTGATACCCGAGGGACTCCCTATGAGCATAGTTTATTGTCTTTCAAGCTCGCTTAAACTTTGAAAGCAATATATAATGAGAGCTTATTTATTATTTTCAATTTCGTTTAGATTACTTAAGAAAAGAATCCCCCCTCGAGTCTTCTTTAATCCCTTTTCAGACTCTCTAAAATTGAAAAGATTGTCGAGCAATCTTGTTTCCCTTCACGCTCACCAAACTAAAATTTGAAGGCACATTTGTTTGGCAATAGTTTACCACTTTTTTGGTTCTAATGGTTAATTCATGAATAAAAGTATTCCCTAGGAGCTTCGGTTCACTAGGAGAGTATTTGCAGGCGTACGTTTAACCCTTTTTCGAGCCTGTAGGACTAAATTTTTGAAAAAGGGTCATTCTCCTTGGTTTTGGTTGATCTCTTTTTTAGGCCTTGGATATTACCTACGAACAATGAACCCCTTGAGAGTCCATAGTTAAGCTCTTTTCAGACTCGCTTAATATGAAAAGATCATCGAGTGACCTTGTTCCTTTCACACTTGTTAATTGGTCCAGAAATAACATCTATTTGGAATAAGTTTAACCCTTTTTCTAGCCAATAGATTATCCAGGAAAAAGGTACACCTCAGGAGACATATCTTATTGGGAGAGTTCTCCTAAGTTATATTTTTTATGTTTTTGGGCTAAGGAGACTAAACATAGAAAAAGGTTGTGAGTCCATAGTTAAGCTCTTTTCAGACTCCTTAAAATTGAAAATATAGCTAACTGATCTTGTCTCTGTCACACTCGTTAAAATGGTTTTGAAGAGACATCCTTTCTATATAAGTTTAACCCTTTTTCGAACCAACCAGACTATTTATGAAAAGGAACACTCTAGAGTCTTCTTTTAGTGTTTTTCAGACTCTCTAAACATGAAAAAACATTGATATTACCTTCTTTGGGCTCGTAAAACTCAACATGGAAGGAGTCTTTTTGTGTCATACCTAATCGCATCACATGTGTCATCCTTGCATATTTGGCCTAATGCCGTCTTCATGTTGCTATTAAATGAACCTTCAAAGCATTCCTTAAATGCAAGCCTTGCAACACTTTTTCCCTTGTGATCTGACACCTCGAACCATTGAGCAATTTTCCCGAGTGTCTTGCACATGTCTCCTTGCACTGAGCATTAGTATGTTTGATGTGCTTGGAACTAGTTTTATTTCCCGTGACACTCATTTATCCTTTGTAATGTAGCATTATTTTATTCTTTTCCAAGCTCGTTAAAAATTTGAAAAAGACAAAAATACAAAATTTTCCAAAAAGAGGGGAGAGGATATACATTATCTTTTATAGGAAACAAGATAGTCACCCTTGTACAAAGCACATCCTTTCATTTGTTCGTAAAGCATTGGGATCTAGTATGACCTTAGGAATTTGTTATTGTTACATAGAGTTGTGTTCTCCTCCATTTGGTTACTCTTCCAAACATATGGAGAGTTTGTGGTGCCTCTTGTATCATAGAATTATGTCAATACAATGCTTCTTGAGTCTCATCCTTTTTTCATGATTTTTTCCAAGGGAAGTTTTATACAACCTATGTCGGCCATTCTACAGTTTATCTCTTTACTTTCATGAATCGTCCATCCCGAGTGTCAAGTCAAGTTCGGATTCAAAATCAATGAAGTTATGTTCCTGATGATTGAGATCCTCCAGTCTTTCCCCAACATCATGTTCAAGGCCTCAGGGTAGTGATTCTTACACTCTTATTGTACTCCTACTTGAGTTTTGAAGATCTTGAAGTTGTTGGTCGAGCTATGAAGTCCTCATCTCTAGCCACAGGAATCAATGCTTCTTGAAGATGCATGTTATATTTTACTTGTACATCTTCAAATTATTTTGATATGTAGATACTTTGTGTATTTCTCACAAGTAAACTTTATATATACATTTATATGACATTTATATGTAGTTTACTTGATTGGAATCCATGATTAATTCATCCTAAGCATGGGTATTCTTGCCTCGAAGATATTATCATTGTATTGTGGATGGCACGCTCACAAACACTCATCTCAGGCTCACTCAACTCCGTGCCTTCCCACTTGTAAAGATATTGTAATGTATTTCAGCCATTAGTTTCTATTTTGACCTCAAACATTAAGGGGCATATTCTATAGTCTAAAATTCCTTATCTGTGCATACAAGACATTGGCCCTTCCTTTTGCATACTTTGCCAAAATACCGTTGAGGGTTCTTCTTAAAACACCATTTTTTGGAGAGTGTACATGCCCTACTAAACTAATATCCCGTGTACACACACATGTTGCATGTTATTTATGCGACGTACATATGCATGATGCATGTTATATAGCCTGTGTTTACCTCCAAAAGTTGCAAAATATATAAAATTGCATGAAATTCGGTGGATTTTACAGGCTATGGATGGTTTCCTAACCATTTGACCCCTTGTAGCATGTCCCCAAACCAAATAACCATATTTTTCTCATATAAAAAGAGGTCTTCAGGTCTCATTTAGAAACACAAGCAAGAGAATAAGAAAACTCTGCGAAAATCACTTCCCTTTCTTAGCCCAAGTTTTGCATCCCATTTTGAGTTTTAGCCTCATCCTTTCCCTCCATCCTTTCTCCTTATGAAACCATTCCTCATTCCCTTGGTGATAATTTGGTTGAAAGAAGTTAACACGGGATTGATGCACTTGGAACCAAGGCAGAGGAGCCCAGACCTGGTTCATGGAGCATTTTCCAACAAAGGTTGTAATCCTTTTTGTCTTGAAATTTAATAAAATAGTTTGTCATTGTCCCAAAATCTTATGTTTGTATGATTTTATTGATTTATTCATTTAAATATATATCTAAACTTTGAAAGTGATTAGTAGAGATTGCATGTGTTGCATCATTATTTTCCTAATCTTTTGTAGGTCATCTTTTAGGGGAGATCTATAATCTAGGAGGTTGCAACAAGGGAAATAGGTCTATGACAACCACAAGGACTAAAGGTGCACCCATTGACCCTCTTTCTTATCTCTCATTATTTCATTTAGATAGTTTTGGGGTAGCTTAAGGGTAGAATAATATTTTAAGGGAATTCATCACTCTGCCTTCACCTAGACCCGGTATAGGGGGATTTTCCCTGCAACAATGCTTGAGGCACTTCATTGATGATATCTTATGGCACATGGTGTATGGAATGATTGAGACATGTCATGAGTGATATGGTATATGGATTAATCACATCTCATGGTACATGGTTTATGGAATATCTCTTGGTTTGAGGAGCATCTTGGATATTGGGCACATTGTTTGAGATACACTTTGGTATATTTATGAGGAATTCCTTGATGATGTTGATCCATGTTGATACACATGGTTGATGCATGGTATGGTAAAAATTTTGTACATGGTATGGTACAAGTTTGGTACATGGTTGATGCATGATCTAACATACGTTGATGTGACAGAGTGACAATGACAAGTTGATGTGACAGTGATAGTGATAGGTTGATATGACAAAGTGACAGTGATAGGTTGATGTGACAATGACAATTATAGGTTGATGTGATAGTGACAATGACGGGTTGATGTGACAATGGAAGTGATAGTATTAGTGGTAGTGATAGGTTGAGTCTACACTTATATCCCAGGGTGATAGGATGAGGTAAGGAAAGGGTGTTGTATCCTCCATCAGGTTGGAGCCGGTTAATACAGGGAGTTGGATATTCCTTTAGGTTGGAGAATATAAACTAGGGGGATGGATCCTCCTTCTAGTTGTATCTAGAGAATTCAAAGAGTTGTAGCTTCCTTTAGGTTGGATCATGTAAATAGGGGGTTGTAGCCTCCTTCTAGTTGATGTTGGAGAATTTGGAAGTTGGTGCTTCCTATGAATGTAATCTTGAGATATATAAGAAATCACTTTGTGGTTTTCTCCCATTTGTGTTTCCACATAAATTCTGGTGTACTGTATATCTGATGTGATATTGTTGAATGGTACTGCTTATGGTTATATGCTCATGATATATTGAATGAAATCATAAATGATATATTGTTGATAAAGTGAAGTTTGTATGTTGTGATTGAAAGTGGTAAAAAGTGCTCATACCAATTCACCCCCACCCCCCCTCGTCTTAGTATTCCAACAAGGATTGTGCCTTATTTCATGGGAAGAAGGGGATAAAGGCCCATAGGTGATGTATCTAGAAAAATATAAAGTACAAAACTATAACCTTCTATATGCTCTCCCAAATAGCTCTAAAGAACAATGAAATGTTTCTCTTAAATGAATTGAAGACCTGCAAAAGACAACTTCACATATATAAATGTCCCACTTGTTGAGTGATCTACATAAGTGTGTTATACCCTTTTCTTTACCCATATGGCACTCTATGTACCTCTAGATTCAAGTGACATTGTGGTACTTTCTTCAAGTCTTATGTTACCCCTTTGGAGTACCCAATGTTTCTAGACTATAATTAATTGATGGAAAATAATGGGCTTGGAAAAAGGTTGCATTGAAAATGAAGGTGCAACACACCCTCTACAAAGGAACCCATAAATGAGACAATATGAACCCTTGTATATCATGAACCCCAAAATTTTTATCCCCATCCATTCCATCTTCCTTACATGGCTTAGAGAGGGTCCACTTAGGAAACATCCCTTGATCTGAGGAATGACTCGCCCAATAGGTCACCTTGACAACCCTCCCATATCTAAACTTGGAAAATTGCATAGGGTCTTTGAGCACTTGTTTAATTTGATAAGGTAGTTTTGATGAACATGTTTAGGTGGATTTTGTATTAAATTTGATTTTAATTTCCATGATACATTTGACTTGAAACCTTAGGAGGGTGCATTCATTTGTCTTTGCATGACCTGGTTTGATGGAAGTTTTGGAGGAACAATCCCAGCTTGGTACTTCATTGGGGAAGGGAGACCACAACTTGGATTCCATGATCTAGAACTTGGGGAAAGATAGAGGATGGACATTGCATTTGGAGGCAAGAGAGGAGATCTTGGATCTCACACCTAGCCTTATCCATCCCATCAACTTGCCTTTAGAGGAATTACAACACATGTTTGGGTCTTGAAGTCTTGACTAGGGATAGGGTTTGATGGTGATGATGATGATTTGATGGACACCTGGCCTCTTGTGATGAGGAGGATATCTTGCACCATAGAGAATACCCTATCACATGAAGCGAATGCCATTGGAGGCACAATGACTTCCTCATATTTCTCAACGACTTTCCAATTATGCCAAGACGTCACTCTAGAAGGGCTTGATGCCACCTTTAGGGTTTTTTTTGTGTGTAAAAATAAAATTAATTTTGTAAAGGGGAAAAATAAGGGAGGTCGGCCTCCATATTTTGGGGTTTACCCTAATATTATGTGGACAAAATTTATTATTAGGTCTTGTATAAATAAAGACCAAATTCATTTCATTTTAAAATAACTCTCTCACGTGAGAAGAGCTACTTGGCTGAAATTTTCGCCCCTCTTGGGAAAATTACATCTCTCTCTCTCATGCAATTTTTTGGATGCTATTACTTGTTATCGTGGAGAAAAGTGATGCGATACCCTTCTTGGAGTCTTATTATTGCATGTGGATGGAATTCACTTGGTGAAATTAGCGTTGTATCTTGCTATCTTGTGGAATTGGTAAGAAATTTTATGCAATTGTTAGTAATTGCTTCTTGTTTCATATTGTTCTTGTCTAAAAACCTTGGAGGAGGATAAGGGAATACACCCTCCACCAAACTTCATCTTGTTTTATAGTTGGTAAGTCATTTTTTCAAGGTTACTAGGAGGAGTAAAAGGGCTTACACCCTCCTAGGTTTACCTTTGTTGGTTTTGCATGCTCTAGGAACTAAAAAGGATCACACCACTAGAGATATTGTTCATCCAACTCATACATCCAATACTTTATAACCCAATAAACTAGGCACTAATTTAATCTTTTCATTGGTACATGTGATTTTGACAGATATTAAATTTGTTCAAGTTGGAATATTTTCTTGGTGTCTTAAGCTTGCTCAAGCCAATAAGGTGTCTTGTTTGGCTTGGTAGTTATTTGGTTATAATCCAATAAAATCTACACCCATTAGCGCTGCAACAAAACACATTCAAAATTTAACTTTAACTTGCTTTTCAACTGTGGAAATTTGTTTGGACGCCACTATTATTGTTCTACTGCTTATGGGATAACTTTTTGATGGATTACTTGCTGATTTTTATGGTTGAAATTTACTGCTGTAACAAATGTTTTCTATAGCCACTTGGATGTCACTATAATTCTCTGAAAACACTATCTAAAAACCCTTTTTTACCATCAAAGTTTCTGCTCAAGTATTAAAATATTATCTTCTTGTCTAGTGCTTCATTGTCCAATAATTATTTTGTACATTGGATGGTTATTTTTGTAGTTAGCAATATTTTTCCTTGTTGATATATATTCTTGTTTACTTCTGAAATATAGAGAAACAAGCTTCACTTGCTTGTCCATTAGATATTTTGGCTTGTATCTATTCATTTTGTCTTGCCTTGGGCAAGTATTACACTCTTCTGCAGGTACACTTAACTTTGACAACCTACCCTTACCAACGAGACTCTTACTCAAGCCATATTCCACTTCTTACATTGAACTATAGGGGAATCACCTTCCATTACTCCACTTTCCATCTCATTTCCCCCTAGGGTCACCGAGATTCCCCCCTTGAGGTGATCCCATCATCTCTAAAGTGAGGGGAGTACCTATATAAGGTGACAGTGGGTAGGTATTCCCATAGTTTTCTCACCTTTGTATATTGGGTCAGTATTTTCCCAACCTACAATCCATGCGACATACAAGAAGGGATTTTTCTCCTCTAGACCTAAAATTTCATGGAGAATCTATGGAAGAATATTGAGAGAGTTGAGAAGAAAGGAATATGAAGGAGAAAGTCAATAAGACTTATTCACAAATATTTTGAAAGGATAAAAATTGCTTCCATCAAAAGACCCATATAAACTCTCTAACAACCCACTGCTAACCCTTTGAATGTGCCTCCTTTTCTCTTTTGTAATCTTTTCTTCATCTTCTTGAAACTATTTTTCAGTTAAGGTTTTATGTTTCCTTTTTAGTGAAATGAATTAATCCCTTTGTTAATATGATATTTGATATTTTTTCCATCATCTGGGACCCACCTTAGAAGTTTATAAATTTCTTTAAATAAATGATTTTCCGAAAATAACTTGTTTCCAAGACCAAAAATAGTCTCATCTGTAATTTAATTTTGAGGGCCTCATAACTGATATTTTAGCCATTGAAACCACTTCCAATGTGTTCTTCATCTCTTTACCTTTCCTTCGAGCTCTTTTTTACTCAAATTATACATTGGGATCAAAGGTTATGAGCTCCGAAAGATGGAGACTCAACCACCATTAATATGTGCTCGTGAAATATGGGCCATTGATTTTCAAATTCAACTTTTTTTATCCCACATGCATTGTGGGAGGGTTTTGATGAAATATTTATAAATAAAAAAACTTTCCATGTTCTTTGTGAATGAATTAAAGTGAACCATATAATTTCACGTAGCTTATGCACAAAGTATCTTTAGACCGCCATATCATCACCATTCATCATGCCAAGTCACTTTCCAGTCATCTTTGTCCATCCATGTGTCACTCAGGGGTAGGTCAACTTCATTTCCACGTGTCCATGTATAACAGGTCTTTACTTCCATGTGTCATTGGGAGGTGTGTCCCAAAATAAATAGAAGTAAACTTAGGATAGGAAATAGTAATTAAACAAAATAATATTAAAAATTAAAAGAAAGGTAGGAAGAGTTACAAGAATGTATTTATTTCCATGTGTCATTTGGAGGTGTGTCCCAAAATAAAGAGTTACGAGAATGCATACGTAGAGGAGGTAGGCGAGGAGATAAAACTCGGTAAAAATGTTTAAGTATGAGGTAGGGATGTGGGTCATTTAATAAATATGAAATATGAAAAATGGAAAATGGAAAAAGGAAATGGAAATATGGAAAATGGAAAATGAAAATTGAAATATCAATATAAAAATAGAAATGGTTAAGTATGGAAATGGTTAAATGTGGAAATATTTAAATATCGAAAGTGAGGAAAACAAATAAGTAAAATATCATGGGGAGTAAGGTATGTAATGTGAGGGTAGGGTAATAATACTTAGTCAAAATTTTGAAAATGGAGGAGAAAATTTGGTGAATAGAGGAGGGCAAATTGGTGATATCTTGGGCATATGACCTCTATTTTCAATTTCATAAATTGTTGGATGAAGCTGAAACATAGGGCTATTCAGTGAGAATATGGACATGATTAATTTTCTTATTTTCAATATCATTTCCTTTCATTATTTTTTTTTTCAAATAAAAACTATCCTATTAGACTTTCAAGATGAAGAACTGAAAAATTGAAATTGATTGGAAACTTTTTGGGTCTTCACAATCAACAATTGAATATTATTCTAGTTCTAAAAAAGATTGTTCTATATTTTATGGGTGAAAACTCATCAATAGCCATGAATTTCTTGGCCTCGCCAGTTTTTTGTAAAATGATTTTCCCCCATAATGGGAAACTCCTCGCCATCGATCAATTGAATTAACATGACACCCATGCCCAAATTATTCTCCACAATGTGGTTTCTTCCTTAGGTGGGGACTAGAAAACTATGCTTGTTAACGACATTAGCCAAATATTATCAAAAGACTTTATCTTGTTGGGTGCATACTACAGACCACCTCCGACAGTCACTGCACCCAATTCTTCTCATGTTTGTGTGGTGTCATCCAACCATGGACTAGCAGGCTCAAACCTGGAACCCTATAATGGAGCTTCCACAATGGCATCCTCCATTCCTCCACCATGCATGTCACAACCACATCCACACTATCCATTCAATTAGTTCCCCTTCTTGTTCCCTCCTCTTGGGATCATTAGTCCCTAGTTATGGCTACCCTTACCCTACCTAACCTCACCCTCAGGATTCCAGTGTGGTATCTATATCCACCTCCCACCCCACTTCTGAGATCTATGCCTAGAACATATTTTTCTTTCACCCCCATCAAGCCTATACCTATGCACACTAGTGTTCCCTGTACACCTACACAACCCTCACCTCAACCTTCACGGGCTTGATCTCTACCTATGCAAGCTTCACCTCCACCAATGCCAAAAGACAAAGGAGTTGACAAGGGGGTAGGGTCAAATTCAAAGGGATAACTTACTCTTCCAAACAATCCATGGCCACCTAGACCACTGCATATAGGCCCATACCACCACCTTCCATATGAAATATCATTAGTCACACTACCTTCAATTGTCTAATGCTATCTGAGCTTAAGGAACTTTACAATGTTGAAGACTTAGAAATTGATTCCTCCATACCCAATGTGGAAGTCTCTCTTCCTGAGTCTTCAACCAATCATATTAATTCCTTATGAACCAATCACACTTGCGCTTTTTGCTACACTTATGGCCATTATTCTCATCACTATATGCATATACCCCATTATAAAGATGCTCTTGAGATCTTGTGTTGATTAGATTCTCTTCATCAGACAAATCCAACACCTATGACTAATTTTCAATCCACCAATAAAAAATTTCCCCTTGAAGTGCATACTAGTGAGAATCCTATGAAAATTATCTATCTATCATATTACATGTGTACATCATAACACTCACACCTTACCTCGTGTATCTTCGGTCTCAACCTCGGTGGCACCTTTTTCCACTAGTGTTCCATCCACCTCTTTGGATGAATAATGTGAACCATGTTTCTCATTCCCATGACAGTGGGAATATGGAAGTAGGCATCATGCCCACCTCTATCCATTCTTGGGGACATCATACCAACTTACCACCAGGTCCCCATGAGTGACTTGGTGGGAGGTGTAACTCTAGGACCTTCTCTTAGTATTTCCTCCCCTCATCACAATTCCAATTGATGCACCATCTATGCCATTGGAATCGTATTTATGAGCCATTCTTCAAATTTCTTGCTTTGATACTTCACAACAAATCCATTTTTCTATGAACAGTGAAAGCCCACACATTTTCCATTGAATTCTTGGTCAACGGTTTTTATCACTTGAACACCATATTGTTTTCATTGATGTTGATTGATGAAAAAGGAATCCCCATGGATAATAACTTTTATACATGAATATGGGTCTCCACTAGACCTTAATTTTCTTGGAATTTAGCATAGCTTTCTTTCATTTCTACTTGTTGCATCTGCCTACAATTCCCAACAATTTCCTATAAGACCCCCTCACTTGGTTAGATCAATCAACCCTTCCATTTTATGCATTTTCTATCTACTTTGCGATATAACCTCCCTTGCATGGGCACCCTAGATTATTGACCCCAATTTCATTTTGGTTCCCATGTTTTTTCATTCCTCTAGGGATTGGGAGTACAATTAGTCTCCATATCATAGTTGATCCATGTACACTTCTTCTCATCATGTTGATAGTCACACCCTTTGGACTCCCACATTTTTGGTCGGTATTTGTGATGGATTTTCACCTATCTGAGACCATGATCTTTGCATACCTTTGATTCCCTTAGTTGGGGGAATCAATCTATCCCATTATGGTCAACCCCATTGTAATTACTAGGAGGGTTGTCATATTAGAGGGTTCCTTCTTTGACCAGCCCCATTAGTGTTCTTAATAAATATCCCTCTATTTTCCTCTCCTAACTAGCCCCGTTGGCAATATCAGGAGGGGTTGTCTAAGAGTCACCTCTTCACTAGTCCCATTGGTATTATGAGGAGGATTGTTCCTCTTGTTCCTCCCCCTCCCCATCTAGCCAACCTCATCGACATTCTTATATGGGGATATCCTCGTTTCATATTTGCACCAACACATGCATAGATTGACTCATAAGGTGTAAACATCCCACTTTGGAGAATACAAACTCTCGCAAGAACAATAAAACCACATTATTTTTACCAACTTGATAAGTCCCTTTAAATTAAATAAAACATTAAAATATTTTTAAATTTCCATATATATAATTTTAATTTTAATATTATATATAAATATTAATATTAATCCGCGTTGCCAATTTTTTATAACCACTATTTATTGGATTTGAACATATTAAAAGGGTCCATGGTTATCCAAGAAATGAGGCCCATAATTCCTAAAGAATAAATATGTGATTACAATTTGATTTTATTAAAATACCTTGACATTTTATATGTTTTGAAGTGTTCTTGTAGTATAAGTTGAAGTGTAGCACTCTGAAATAACACATATATTGTATATTGTGAAAATCAACATGACACAGAATGGATAATGGTCGTTCAATATGTGGTTAAAGTTTTCTCATGTTGTTAATGGTTGAGAACATTTGTTTCCTCTTTGGAGGTCACAGGTTCAAATCTAGAGGGGCGTAGGGTATGCATAGTTTTGTAGACTTTAGCAATCAAATTGATACATGGAGGGGGTCCCTTGTCTCACAAAAAAGGGTGTATGTTGGTTGTTACTCCTTCTCTAACCACTTCTTGGGCTGACCTAGGTTCATATCTAAACAAGTTTCCAGCAAATCCCTCTAAAACTATCGGCCCTCCTGGTAAACTAGAAGGAAACAAAACATACAGAGTGTATTGCGCAATCTCACCCGAGATAGTTCTATGGGTGACTACAATGCTCAGATGCTTGAAGTATAGGAAATAATGGGGATATGGGATTGTATTTCATCTTCTTAGGCCTTGATCTAGTTGTTATTTCTATTATTCTTAATATTCATTCATCTACTAAATATATGCATGCATTCTACCAGATCTAACATATAACAGATCTCACATAATTATCCATTCATCCATTCATAGTATAACTACTTGCAGAAGGGAAACATGTAATCAATCACATCACATAACACAGATATTATCGTGGTTCACCCCCTCCTAGGATACGTCCACAAAGATATGGCTCTTAGGATCTTTTATTATGGCTCTGTAATATATGGCTTCGCACGCACTACAGTTTCTAATCATACAATCACAAATAGATTCCACGATCCATGTGAGGCTAACTAGATCACACCAGGATACTCAGCATGTGATCTAACCCTCGGGATCTAGTTGTTGACTCTCCTACAACTCAACAACTTACAAAATTGGTATCAGATCTTACAGTATTTTCCTTCATCAAACATTACAAAACTTAGTAAACAACAATAACATCTAGAACCTAATAACCAATGATGAACCCCCGACCTAGACCTCCTAGGTATTTATTTATACTAATTCTCATCTCATCATTTGTTACAATCTCTTAAAAAAAACCTAACCCTAACGAGGTTAGGTTTTCCTTCATGCACGTCTTTCTTTCTCTCCTCTTTTGTATGTGGCTTTTCCTCTCACGTGTTGCTTTTCCTGCTAGCTATCTTTTTCCTTATTAATCTCTACCTTCCAAAAATGGATTTTCCTCAAAATTGGCCTGCACCCAATAGGCCCACAACAATGACATGTGGCTCATCTCGAGCCACCTAGGAATTGTGCACTCCCTCAAAAGCCTCTACTAGGTTGTGGAACTTTTCTGCAAGTTCCCTTCCTCTTTCTTGAACCTGCACGACCTTCTTTGAGAATGATTTTAATTCTTGCGTTGTGATGTCCTCTTGGATCATTGTTTCACACTCTGTGTGTGCTTGTGCCATATTCCTCTTATCCTCCTCCAACTGCGTTTCTTTCTCTTGAAGAGGTTCCATCTATTCTTGTCTTTCCTTCTTCCTCGTTTGTGTTTCTTTCAACTCTACCTACAAGTTCTTCATATCTTTTGTTCCCTTCAGACGCTCTGTGATACTCATCATTTTCTGCCTCTGCTTGAGGTCCTTGATTTTTGCGCTTACTTTTTCTTCTTTTTGGCCCCACTGTTGGACCTGTTTGTCTTCCTCATCATTTTCCAAATTTGTGTTGCTCTATCAAACAATATTGCTGCTGTGCTAACTTGTTTTTCCATCTCATTGATTTGGATTGGATATTTTTGTTTCCTTTGTTCCTTTACCTTCGGGGGAGTCGTGGGGTTGATTTTTCCTTTTAATTCCTCGATATCCTACTGGTACTAATCATTTGAGTGTAAAATTATACCAATATTTTCCATTGTACTTCTCTCTACTGCTTGTGTGTTGCTCAAGATTTGGTTATATGTTGCTATCAATCCCTTCTCTAGCCTATATGTGCATTAATTTTCTTCCTTGGTTTCGAACTTGACTTGCTCAAATACCAATTATAACGCTTTCGTGCCATTCTTCATATAATGTAAGTCTATTGCATCTGTCTGTGTGCACGACTGCACCTCCTACGTGACACTCACTTGAAGCTTGTACAATGCCCTGGTTGGTATCCTTTCCAATACCAACTCTACTTGTTCCAGATCCTTCAGTGGTGTTTGGGATATCGTCTCATCCATATGCAACATGTTTGGTGTAATTGGGAAGATTAGGCTCTCCTGCGCTATAGTTTGTATGGTATCATTCTCGTTCAATGCATCCCTTCCCTCTACTTCTGTTGTTGTTGAGTATTATGTTGTTCCTCTTCTAGGTCTTTGCATCGCTCTGATTTGTTCTAGGACCTACCTTATATCATCCATATTGTATTGAATTCAACCTCTTTGGTGTTGGGAATCTTCGAACTCCTCAGTTGCGCATCCTTATACTTTTACTACCATGAGGTCAGTGTCATCCTCGGTGATCGTATACTATGGAAGATGCTTGTGCACCTTAGCCTTCTTCCGTGAACCCCCGATACGTATGATTCAACACATAGGTAGCATTGTTTCATGTGCGGTGGTTGTCGAGGGGTTTTTTTATGTTGTTGTATCCCCCATTCCTTGTTCTCTTGGTATTGGGGAAGTGTCCTTTTTTCCTGTCTGCACATATTTCTTTGGTGCACTTCCCTTCTTCTATTGCGTCGGCTTCTAACTTGGTTTTAAATTTTTAGGCACATCTTTATCTCCTGCATGTGTCTTGGTTGGCCCTGCGTCTACCTTCGTACCTTTAGGAACTTTTGAAGTTAAGATTGGAATCCTCCAGTCGTCGTGCCAATCCCTAATGGCCATTTCTATGTCTTCTTCATAGACCCAATATCTTAATTGTATCCACTCCTTCCCCAGATCCCTATGCGCTTGGATCCACATATTGTTCCTTGTCACTTTGAAGTTGGTTATGTCCCTGAATCGTGCGACCATGTCTGGAGTAATTCTCTAAGTATTTGCAATACTCTCTTTTATTTCACTAAATTACCTGGAAAATGTATCTGTGTTGTCACTTCTATGCTTGGGGTCTGAGTTACTCCCCAATGATGTGTATCGCATTGTGTGGCAACAACCTATCCAGTCAAAAAAATGAGAGTACAGGGGGCTCCTTCCACCCGATTAATGCGATCAAAATAATTAACCATGAGTAGTGGAACTTTGTTTCCAAGTCCTGCACGTCTTTGAAATCATCGAGGAACAAGTTCAATAAATATTGGGCCCAACTAAGCAGAGTGCCACTAGCGCACTGTGTTGTAGCTGCGACAACCTTGGTAGGGACTTCCTCCTTGCGACATTTTCGAAGAATCTTGCAGGCCATGAGTTTGGTGGCCATTATCGTTGTTGCATCATTGATCTTCTTGATAATGATCCTGTGCGAACCCCTCTCTGTTCCGTACATTTTCTTCATTTCCTCGGCTAGGGATTTATCCTTTGTTTTGTCATCAACGTACTGCGTGGGACTCTCTCCCATAGTTGGAAGACCTATGATGAATGAAATAAATTCTACTTCTATTGAAACAGTCTCCTCCAACCATAAGAATCCTCCATGGAGGACCACCATCATCTGATTGATGTAGTTGTTTGCCTCATTCCCCCTACTAAAGTGAGGAATTTCTAGTATATTTAGAATGCATGTGTTGGCCAGGTCGGCTGCCCATTGTTTTGGTTGTATAACTGAGTCACCAAAGGGGTCTGTGCCTATGCTATCAAGGTATACCTATTGCACAAAATCTAGGAATTTTCCAGCATTGGCCACATCGTGATCCAAATACTGCAGTCTTTCCACGCATCCTAGAAGGTTAGGCGTGACCTGCACCCCCTCAAGAATGTGTGGTAGGACTATTATTGTGTCAGGCTATCAGCATGGTGACCGCGCCATGGGTTTTTTTCCCTTTCTTCTTGGCGGTTCAGTTTAGGTCCCACCCTCCATCTGTCTTTGCTCGGTGTCAGAGTCTGGATAGTCAGTAATATCTTCCACCAGACCCTCCTACTATTGTGTAGACCCTGCTTTGTGTGGTTGTCTTGATGCGATAGATTCTATTTATACCATGGTGTCCCCATTTACTCTATGGGATCTTTCGGCCCTCATAGGTCTCTATGGGTTTCCTGCATCTTCGACCTGTCAGCCCTGCGCACATCCATGGCAGTTGTTGTTGAGGCTTGTGTTTCTTCCTCCACCAGTGTAGGTCTTGTTAGTTCTTCATGTGGTGAAGGAATTGTGTCAAAATCGATGAATTCCCCCCTTTGTGTGGTTTATGGCTTGGCCTCGCTGGTTCCTTGAGGCACTCTAACACTACTACAGGTTTTCCTCACTGCTTGGCTCGACGCACCAATCTTTGGTGGTTCCATCATGGGTATTGGTTGGTTTTCGGTGAATGGATTTGACTGGTCTGCACTATGCACTCGTCTATTCACCTTTTCTTTGTGTGCTCTCTATCTCTACAAGTTCACAATTTCACAATAAGTTATATTTTCCCCATGTTTCCCCTTTATATAGAGCATGTCATCAATTTTGTGAATCTTCTTGGAGAAGCTTCCCTGGTTTCAATTAATGCGATAAATTTGTTTGTGTACGTTTCATTAAATTTCATAAATGCCTCAAGTTGGTGCATTTTTTTCGTAACCGTCATTTTTCTTTTTTCACTTTTTCTGACCGTTAACCCTTTTTCCAGTGTGTTGAGTGTCTCGAGTGCACAGCGTATTTCTGATGTAGCCTTTCCTTAGTGAACAATGTATTTCATGTATGTTGTGTGTGGAATTTGTTTCTTTTGTCGCGTTGAGTCCTTTTTCTGTTGCGCGTTGTATTTTCCAGTATTTTTGTATTTTTCGTCTTTACTATTTTTGTATTTATTTTTCCCTCTTTTCTCCTTTTTGTTTATTTTTCTCATTTTCTCTAATTTAACTTCTACTATAATACACTATTTACATCTTTCTTATTTTTCTTATAAGTTTTAAGTGTTAGGAGGTTGATCGTCCCTGTACAGTTTTAGTCGACTCCCATTGATCATCTCTGTACAGTTTTAGTCGACTCCCATTGATCATCCCTTTCAGTTCTTCTCCTGTGAGATCCTTTAGTTGTACAACTCCCCCATCTATGACAGTATTTACTTCATAGGGCCCTAGCCAATGCATTCTGAATTTACGAGGATATTGCAAAAATTTATTGTCATAGAGAAAGACCAGGTCTCCTTCCTTGAAAATCTTCCTCTTGATATGTCTATCATGTTAAGCTTTGTCTCTTTCTTTCTGTACTTCCTGATGAAATCCTACTAGAATCCTATCCTCCTCCATATCCATTAGTTGATTCAATCTTTCCTTCACTGCACCTCTTTCTGTCATGTTGGTGATTGCTGCTACATGCAGACTAGGTACCAAAAATTCTAATGGTACTACTTCTTCCTTCCCATACACTAACTTGAATGGTGTTTGTCCTAAAAAAAAATTGCATGTAGTCCTATATGCCCATAATACTTCTGGTATCTTAAAATCACAATCATCCCTGTTGACATTGCAGATATTTGTTAGAGCATTCTCCGACATCTTATTGAAGTCTTATATTGTTCCGTTTTCTTGAGGATGGTATGGTGTATTATTTTGATGATAGACCTCAAAATCCTCGGTCATAGAGTTGATAGTACTTTTGATAAAGTGAGTGCCTTGGTTACTCATCAATATTCTTGGATAGCCAAATCTAGTGATCACTTTCTCAAACAAGAAGTGTGTTGTTGTCTCTATGCTACAATCTTTTACTAGTGTTTCTTCTGCCCATCTTATGAAGTATTATGTCACAATAACGATATACCTTTCTCATGACCTCTTTGTTGGTGGGTTAATTGATCCCACAATGTCTATTGCCCATTTTTTGAATACTTGCCAGGTTACTTGTGGTCTTAGGGGAATCTCATCCCTTTTGTTAGGTTTACCAACCCTCTGACAAACATAACATCTTTGGAAGTAGTCCTTAGCATATCTATGAATTTTTGTCCACCATAGGCTTGCATGCAATAGATTCTATGCGATATATTTTCCTACATAATTTCCTCCAACTATTCCCTCATGAGCTTCTACCAAAATCCTAGGTCTTTCGTGTTCTAGTACACATCTTCTCAAAATGTTGTCGGCACCCATCTTGTATAAGTGTCCTGCAATCAGTTGATATTATGTGGCTCTGACTACCATATTTTTCTTCTACGCAGCGTTAAACTCATGTGGCGCAGTCCTTGTACTCAAGTATTCAATGATTTCAGAAAAATATTCATCAACTACTTCGACTGAAAATAATTGTGCATCAGGGAATTTGTCCTCCAAGTTGGTAGGTTCTTCTGCATTGGTTACCCTTGACAAGTGATATGGTCCTTCATTTAACTTCCCTAGTTTGACTATCACTTCAAAATCAAATTCCTAAAATAACAGTAGCCATCTACATATCCTCCCCCCCCAACACTGGCTTGTTGACTAGGTATTTGAGGGTTGAATGATTTTTGAACATATTAAAGTGTTTTCCCTGTAAGTAATGTTTGAACTTCTGAGGTGCATAGACCATAGCTAGGCCTTCTCTTTCTATAGTATTGTAGTTCTACTCATATTTTAACACTTTTCTTCTAGAAAATGTTATAGGATGATCCAAATCCATTGCTCCTAGTTGCGCCAGAATTTCTCGAAGTTCTATAGTTGATGCATCTACATGCACATGGAATGTCTTTTCCCAATCTGGGAATACTATAATAGGTGTTGTGACCATTTTTTTTCTTTTAGAGTTTCCAAACTTTGCTAAAAGTCCTCATTCCACTGAAATTTAGTATCTTTATTTAACAATTTCTCCATTGGCACAATAATCTACGCATACCCTTTTATGAATTTCCTGTAGTAGCCTATATGTCCCAATGTTTCTCTCAACTGACGCATTGATTTTGGTGGTGTTAAATTAAAAATTATTGCAATCTTAGAAGGATCCACCAATAACCCTTGTTTATAGACTATATGTCCCAACAATATTCCAAAAGGTGTTCCAAAAATG
>SNQJ01S0042199.1:56647-67163 GCA_010110895.2 Picea sitchensis | reverse complement strand
TTCTAACTGTTCTTTGAAATGAGTAACCATAGAGAAATAGTCATGAATTGTTTCTCCTTTATGCATCTTTGTATTCTCGAGTTGGGTTCTCGGATTCATCTTTCAGTTGATGTTCTTTCCTTCATACATTCTGGTTAGGGCATTAAACATCTCTTTTGGAGTATTATTGGAAGACACTTGAGGGATCAAGTGATATTTTAATGGAGTCTATAATGATCATTGTGGCCCTAACCATATCCTTCTTGTACTTTCCCTTGGCTATACATTTTATTTTATGAATTTTGCAAGGTCATTCTCTTCAAGAATGAGTCCAATTATGTACTTCCAGACACAAAAGTTTTCCACACCTACTAACTTGTCAACAAGCTTGGTGCTTGCAAACATCTTGACCTGGAGCTAAGAAAATGACCAAAAAATGAAAGTGCTCAGAAAATGAATATGAACTTACCAAGAGATGCGCTGGGATGAGGTGAGTAGGCTGGAGCTATCTAATTTCAAAAATTTAAATTTTTACCCTTTGAACCTTGACCTGCGCAAATCTGGACTGGTACTTTTGGTACTGTTCTGGAACCCAGTTTTCTGGTACCATTAAAAACTAGGGTTTCACTTTCCAGAGGCTCTGGCCACTGAAAAGGTGCACTCAAGCTGCCAAATGATGTGTTAGGGTAGGGCGCACTGTTCTAGATGGTTTTTAGGTAGAAATTCATTTTCAATAAAAAGCCCTAATTTTCTTGTACGACAATAGTGACGTTTTTTATTACCCAATGAAAGGTGTTGTATTCAGTTTATCTCTAAAACCATGTTAAATTTAGATTTTTTATTAAGTTCTTTTCAATTTACTAGAAAATAACATCATATGTAGGATAACTGAAAGAAACGCAATCACAAAATAAACAACATTTTATCCTGGGTAACCCTCATGGGGAAGAAAACCCAACAAAAACTTCCTCAATAATAGATTGCCAAGACTAAAAACCAAACCATCAAGAATATCCAAGACTAAGCATGTGCCTCTCTCTTCTCCTCCTTCTAACTGCAGCTTCCTTCAAAATTTGTGCACTAGATGAGTGACTTGAGTGAGTGAGTAAGTGAGGCACCCTCCTCACTTATTTATACTAGCCATAGAGTGCTAGGGTTATGTCCTTTTATCAAGTAGGGCCAATTCTTCAACTAGTGGTTAAAACCACTTTAATAAACCCTAGAGGCTGAATTCTTAAATACCACCATATAGGTATGGTTTGGCCAATCCAAAATAGGAGATTTGAACTTATACAAGACCCGACATGATCAATCCACAAAAGGGGATTTGATCTATATAATAATAATTCAATTATAAGTAGAATATTCTTCGTAGTTACAATATTTCAACAAGGTGTATTAACTGGTTTTGCATTCTACATTTTAAACCTCTCCAACACCTTCTCTATGTACTCACCATAAGACAATGTCAATTTGCRATTTTTCTTGTCTCTTGTTATTCTCATACCAAGGATTTTCTTTGCACCACCCAAATCTTTCATCACAAATTAATTAGCTAATTTCTTTCTCGACACATTTATATCCTGCATGTTAGACCCTGTAACAAGCATGTCATCTACATACAATAGCAAGATAATATAGCTTCCATTTTCTAGCCCATTAAAATAAATGCAATGATCAGAATGACATCTACTATAACCATGTTCTTTCATAAATATGTCAAAATTCAAATATCATTTCCTTGGAGCTTGATTTAGGCCATACAAACCCTTCTACAACCTGCATACCAAATTCTCATTTCCTTTGACCTCATACCCATGTGGTTATTGCATCTAAATCTCTTCCTCCAAATCCTCATGACGAAAAGTTGTTTTTACATCTAACTGCTCAAGATGAAAATATTCTAATGCCACAAAACTTAAAATAGTCCTAATTGAATTCATTTTAACAACATGAAAACATATTTCATCAAAATATATACCTTTCTTTTGTGCAAAACCCTTTACAACAAGTCTAGCCTTGTATCACTTTTTGCCTCCATCTTCTTCTTTCAGACTGTAAACCCATTTATTTTGCAATGCACTTTTTTTTCTGCAGGAAAATGAACCAAATCCCAAGTCTGGTTATTTATCAAGGAATCCATTTCCTCTTTCATGCTTTGTTCCCACTTCTTTTTAGTGTCTACCTGCATTGCCTCTTCATAACTTTCTAGTTCACCAGAATCAATCAATAATAAATAATACAATGAAGGAGAGTATCGTTTAGAAGGTCTACTTAACCTGGTAGATATTCTAACAACACTTGTAGGAGTCTGAGGCACCTGCTTCTCCTGTTGTTGTACATTTTGATTTTCTGGTACCTTTGGAATTTCATTTTATTTTATTTCAACAAGCAATGTGTATTATGTGTTTTCATTTTCTTGTTTCTTTCCTTACAACTGATATATGTACATGACCTTTTCATTGAATACCACATCTCTACTCCTAATGACTTTATGATTTTCATAATCCCATAAGCGATAACCAAAATCATTAACACTGTATCCAATAAAGGTACACTTCTTGGATTTTGCCTCAAGATTTGTTCTATTTTCTTTATCAATATGGACAAATGTTTCACAACCAAAAGTATTCATAAATGAATAGTTTACCTTTTTACTTGTCCATTCCTCCTCTGGAATGCCACCATCCAAGGATCTTGAAGGCCCTTTGTTTATTAAGTAAACAATAATATATATAACATCTGCCCAAAACTGCAAGGGAACCCCAACATGCAATCTCATACTCCTTGCACGTTCCATGATTGTCCTATTCATCCTTTCTGACACACCATTTTCTTCAGATATCCTTTCTTCCCACAATTCTATCACTCTATCTTTCCTAGTATGGATTTGGATCTTCCCTTCCTATACTTCCCATAGTTTCCTAAACTCTTTCCCATTTCCCTTTGTCTTCCCCTGTTCTCCACGGTCAATGCATTACTTGATGTCTCACTTGTGTTTTTCCGTTGCATTTCCTCGCTAAGGATAACACCAACAACATCATCAAATTTCAGAGTGTTTGAACTAGAGACAAAGTTACTTACAATCATGACCAAGCCGTTACAACTTTCTGGCAATGAGCACAAGATTAGAAGAGCCCTAACCTCATCATCAAAGTCCAATTTTACAGAACTTAGTTTATTAGTAATCATATTGAATTAATTTAAATGATCGGAAACAGATCCATCTTCTAACATCTTCATATTAAATAATCGCTTCATTAGTAATACCTTGTTGGAAGACAAGGGTTTTTCATATAGTTTACCCAATGCGTTCATCAGATCCTCTGTTTCCTTTTCTTTCGAAATTTCAAAATGCATCGACGTTGTCAGGCACGACTGTATCATTCCCATTACCTTTCTGTCAAGAATCTTCAATTCTTCGTCATTCATACTCGCCGATTGCTTTTCTTTTCCGCCCAACACTAGGTAAAGATCCTTCTGATATAAACAATCGTCCTTCTACATCTTCCATAACTGATAGTTTTGGCCATTAAATTTCTCGACCTTAAACTTTCCATCTTCCGCCATTTCTCCCACTCGAACCAGGAACCCTCTTTTCTAGCGAGTTACCTTTTTCTCTAATACCAATTTTAAAAAAAATAGGATAGCAGAGTAATAAAATAATACAAATGCGCTCATACATTATGCCCTTGTCATTCTCCTATCCTGTTATATGTCTCTCTTCACCCTTACATTCGCATTTAGAGTGTGTACTTAACTCTCCTTACTCTCATTCACTCTCCACTACCACTTACTAAGTTACTTCTTTATCCCAACCCTTACATATTTATACAATTACATTATGGTTTAGCCCTTTTCTAATGGACCAAAATGCATAACGACTTTTAATTGTTCTCCTCCTCCCGTGCGTGTTGATTCTGAAAGTGGGCCAACTGCCTTTCGTTCTTTTGCGTGCATTGCACAGTTCCAAAAACTGGTCCCAAAAAGTCCTATCCTAACAGGCCCCTAACACTCACTCGTGGCTTGTCCTGAGCCGCTCAAGTCTTCTGCTGTGCTCCCTTCAATGTCGCAACGAGCATCTCAAAAATCTCATTTGTAGTTGTGATATTCTCCTTTGCTTGTACTTATTGCACCACAATCTCGTCTATTGTCTGTGCGGTAAATGTTAACTTAATACCTTCTTCCTTAATAGTAATTGAGTCGAATAAGTGTGGAACTCCTTCAAGTGTTTTAACGTTCTCCTTCAATCTAGGTAGATGGTTTTCTTACTTCTCAAGTATCATAAATGTTGCAATATCCAAGTTCTTGTTGTGCAGAAATTTCTCTTCCTTTGTTCTTCGTTTTCCTATTCTTCTGCTTGATCCTTCTCTGGTTCTTGTGTCTCCTTCTGCACTGCTTCTGGCGTGGTGGTTTTCCATTCTGCTTCCCAGTCATTTACCATCTCGCTTTGTTGTAGGATTTCTAGGTGGCACACATGCTCTGGGAACGTTTTCCAAGATTGGATTTGTTGCTTCTGATCTCGGGATTTCTTCTTACATCGACGTTGTTGCCTGCTTAGTGCACAATTTCTTAATTTCTGATGTGGAATCTCCTGCCTTTGGTGGTGCCATAGCTCTATGTACTTCGATACAGTCTTCAACACACGTAGATCTCTCTTTTGTAACCTCTAGCTCTCCTATGGCTCTTTGTTCTCTTCAAATGTTCATGCAACAATAACCTTTACTCGTCGCCCCCTGTTCTTCTTTTATAGGATATTGCCATTTTTTATCTTCCTCTCCGTGCACAAAATTTCCAATCCCCTCTGATAATATTCACATTCAATCCCTTCCATATTTTTCATTAAATTCGTATATTTCGATGGATCATGGTCTAGATTTGCCAGCATGTCAAGATCTTCATCATCGCTTTTCATTTATGACTACGCATTCCCACTGTATTACCATGATGTTTGCAATTTAATGCATTTTCCTTCTTCTAAGCAGGTCTTTATCCTGGTTCTTCAATTTGCCTTCCTGTGGGTCGTTCAATTTTCCTTTCTTTCTGAGACATTTTCTTATTCATCTTTGACTCTTTGAACAATGCTAAATTTAGAACTGCATCTCTTCAAATGTTTATTATGGATTGTCTCAATCTCTTTTATCGCTTTTTCTTTTCTTTTTATTTTTCTCTATAATACAAATACTATGGTACACATACTACACGCTCATACCAGTGCACAAAAGAACAACTGTCCCTATATAGTTTCAGTCGAATATCGTTTACGATCCCTTCCATGCTTTCCCCATTCAATTTCTCTAACTGAACAACACTTGCTTTTGTCACAAATATATCACATGTGGACCCAACTATTGCATTTGGAACTTTCTAGGGTGCTGCAATAATTTGTTGTCATGGAGAAAAACTATGTCTCCCATCTCGAACTTATTTGATTTCATATGTATTTCATGTCATTCCTTTTCACGCGCTTTCTAAACTTGCTGATGAAATCCTGTGACAAAACAGTCTTCCTCCAGTACCACTAACTCTAACAGTATTTTCTCTACTGCATTGTAATCTATAAGCTTTGTCAATGCGACAATGTGCATACTCGATACAATGAACTCCATGGGAATAACTACTTCCTGACGATATACTAATCGGAATGGTTTCTTTCCTAACAACTTCTTACATGTGGTCTTATATTCCCATAGTACTGTAGGAATCCTAAAGTCCCAATCATCTTGATTTACATTACATATCTTCTTCAACGCATGCTCTAGGATCTTGTTAAACACTTCCACTATTCGATTTTCCTGAGAATGATAAGGTGTTATCTTTTGGTGATAAATCTATAATTTCTTTGTCAAAGAAGCAATCATTCTATTCAAGAAATGTGTCCCCTAATCACTTATAAGGATTCTCGGACATCTAAACCTTGTAACAACATTCTAAAAAAAAGATCGCGCAGCAGTCTCCATGTTGCAATCTCTGACAGGTTCTCCTTTAGCCCATCAGGTCAAATAATCTATCACAGTGATTATATATCTCTCTCTTACCCTTTTTGTTGGTGGGTTGATTGGTCCATTGAAATCAACTTCCCACTTGTCAAAAGCCTAAAATGTAACTTGCGATACTAAAGGCATCTCATATCTTCTGGATGGATTTTCAGCTCTCTGACAGACATCACAGGTCTTATAGAACTCTTTATCATCTTTATGAAGGGTGGGCCACCAAATTCCTACATGCAAAATCTTATGATCTATCACTTTCCATGCATATTGGCCTCTCACAATTCCTTCAAGTGCCTCTGATAATATCATAGGTATTTTGTGCTCCAATACACATCGTCGAAGAATACCATTTGTGCCTAGTTTATACAAATTCCCCACTATGAACTGATAATTTGTTGCCTTTACTACTAACTATTTCTTCTGCGCAGTTGTAAAATCAGGTGGGGCTACTTCTGTGTTAAAGATGGACAATATCTACAAAGTAATCGTCGACCATTTGTATTGTGAATAAGTGCACATCTGATAGACGGTCATCCAAATTTTTTGCATCTTCCCCTATTAGTATGCGCGACAAATGATCAGGTCCTGAGTTCAATTTCTCCGGTTTCACAATCACTTCAAAATCATACTCTTGAAATAGTAACAACCATATGCATATATTCCCCCCCAACACTGGCTTATTGACTAAGTATCTCAGTGCATAATGATCTATATACATCTTAAAATGTGATCCCATCAGATAGTTCCTAAACTTTTGTAGTGCATACACCATTGTCAGTCCTTCGCACTCTATAGTAGTGTAATTATGTTCAGTAATTGACAACTTTCTGCTGGAAAATGCAATGGGATGGTCCAAGCCTCCTTCCCCTAGCTGAGATAGAACTATGCCTAATGCTATAGATGATGCATCTACATAGACATGGAATTCCTTCTTCCAATATGGAAATACTAAAATCGATGTGGTAACCAGTTTCTACTTCAAGGTATCCAGATTTTGCTGATATCTCTCGTTCCATTGAAACTTAACCTCCTCCTTCAACAATTTCTCCAACGAGGATGTGATCTGTGTGTATCCCCTAATAAACTTTCTATAGTACCATGTATGACCCAAGGTTGCTTGCAGTTGTCGCACTAAAGTAGGTGGTGGAAAATCAACAATAACAACAATCTTTGCAGGATCAACCAAAAGTCCTTGTTTACATACTAAATGACCCAACATGATACCAAACAACGCACATAAAATGCACTTCTTCAAGTTCAAAGAAATTTGGAACTATCTGCGTCTGTCCAACATCAAGCGCAAAGTTTCAACATGGTCTTTCAACAAACTGAACGTTGTCGAATCATCCAAATATACTTCTAGGAATTTATGAATAAATTCTTTAAAAGCTGGTGCATTTTTCAACCCAAAAGGCATGACTATATACTTATAACATCCTCATTCTATCGCAAATGTTGTCTTATGTCTATCCTCCTGCACGATATTAATCTGGTGATATCTAGAGAATCCATCAATAAATGAATAAGCTTCTTGTTCCCTTACATTTTCCAAAACTTCATCTGTAAACGGTGTAGGAAATCGGTCATGTAAAAAAGCATCATTCAATTTTCATAAATCCACACAAATGATGATTCCACATGTTTTCTTGTCTTGAATAACCATTGGAATGATTCATCCTGACTCTGTGATGGGTTCAATAATGCCATCTTCCACCATCCTATCTATTTCAGCGTTCACTTTCTGGTTATATATTGGGTTCAATCGGTACGATCTCTGCTTCACTGGCTTGGCATCTAGCTTCAAAGGAATCTTCATCTCCCCTAGCTCCCCAACAATCCCTTTCATTTCTGAGAATGTAGTCAGAGAGAGTTTATGGTATTCACGCAGTAAATCAACAATCTTCTAGATAGTTTCTTCATTCTAGTAATCTCCAATGTTTGCGAACTTGGGATTATCCTTCGTACCAATATTCACTTTGTGCATTTTAAATGGCTTTGCATACTTGACAGACTCAAGTTCGGATCCCTCTACTACACAGTCTCCTCCAGTTTCTAGTATTTGCAAATTCCTCAGGTGTTCATCTTCCTAGTCTTCTCCAACAATGTTATAGAATTCCAAAACCTCTTGAATAGTCGCAGAATATCTTGGTGCACTACGTAAGGTTGTTGGTATCTTCAAATCTTCTGATGTAAATATCTTGGTCTTGATAAGCTACAAAGTTGTGTCTACCGAAGAGGTATCATCTTCAAACTTTAAAGTTACCTTAAAGTTGTGAGTCAAGTCTTCCCAGATTGTTGTTCCTCTACGTACTTCCAATTCTAAGTACAAGTTATTCGAGATCATATCCAAGGTGGGTACAAACAAGTAAGTTCATTCCTGCTTAGGCACTGAGATCCATGTTGCAGTTCACTTTGCAAGATGATCTATAGGACAACTCAACTCGGTATACTTATGTGAGAAATATTCAGTTTATGTTTCGAACCTTACCTGTAAAATCCTTCTACATTGCTGCCAATTCTCTACTCTATCCTTATGCGCAACCCACCATCTTGCAAGAGGCACTTTCAATGCAATAACTAAAGCTAGCAATCTCTGTTGATCTCGTATCTGCAATTAAAATTATTTTACAAAAATATCTACATTTGTTAGTCCATCATACTTCGGGGGATCACATACCCAATCTCCAATCCAACGCAATTTGTAGGTAATACAAGCACATCTCCTTGTAGATACCTCATGTAACATTTGTTGCCAATGCTCCAGGGCTTCTTCTGAATTTGACGCGCAAGAACTGATACTTCGCTAACTGAGTACACCTTCAACACTAAGATTAATATAGTCATCCATGTGCACGATCATATTGTATTGAGTTCATTTCCCCTTGTTGGTTCCACATATCCCCTTCCTTCCATGGGATATAATGGCGTAGTAACTATCAAGTCTACTACTTCAAAGATCATTTGTCTCTTTTTCAAATCAGTAATGGTCTGGTTATCAAAATCCCAATCAAGTCCAAGAAAATATGGATAAGGTTTGCTACCATCCACTATCTCGATTACTTCAAAATATACTATGTTGTGCACTCCATCGATGTTAACATTCACCCCTGTTAGTCTTCCAATCGAGACAATCTTGTGTTGATTTTCTAACCTCAACTGAATTGGTGACCAGATCAACTTTGGTTTTCCCACCATTTCCCATGTCTGCTTCGAAATGGAATTCACATCATATCCCATATCCAAGATGATACTATCCATACCATAATCTCCTACCTGCACATTAAGTCATAATTCCCTATTCGTCCTTTTCTTGTGTTGTACCCAGTGAACTACTTGTTGTGCACTAGGTGCTTCTTTATATTGTGTGCAGTGATCGATCATCCCACACAACGTGTTCAATGCAATTTCATCCTTCATTAGCTCTAAACAACTCTTTAAGAAACTTTTCAAAGTACTTACCTTCTCAATTGTCCTTTATGTCATCGAGTGGTCATACACTGGAGGCATTCCATACACAGGTGGCCTGTCACAAATAGGTTGCAAAGTCGATGCTACCAATTCTACTTCTAGTAACTCCTTCCTTGCTTTCTTGTTTGTGTCTCTCTCTCTTCGTGGGTCAAATGTTAGAGGATGTATTGTTGCTTTCTTGACCCACTGGTCAGTCTGAATTCCTTTTTCCATCGCATCAACTCTTGTTCTCACTCCTTCGCATGTGATTGTTGCTACTCTTGGTCAATCGTCATGCTCTTTTGTTGCTATCATATGAACATTTTGGTTCCTCTTTTCCTCTCACTTCGCAATTAGTTGCAGATAGTATTCAATTGCATGATCCAACTGTCTACATTATATATACGCCATGCAAGGATTCACACAATCTCGTGCCAGAAGCCCAGGATGGTTACAATTATAGCAAATAATCAATCCTCTTCCTCTGTCGAATTATCCTCTTCCACAACCTTTGAATCCTCCTCTTCCTCCCTGATCGTATCCTCTTGAAGTATTACATTATGGTAACCCTCATTTCGTTCCTTCTTCCCCTTGAACTTTGTATGCATTTGTGGTGCATTCTGTCATGAGATTGAGTGCGCGACATTCCTTTTCGTCAAGTCCTACTGAATTACAAAAATTACAAAATAAGTTCTCAGCAGTGCTCTGATACTTCTGCATCAAAGGATAGGAAGTCAATGTAAATGTGTTGAACCCACACAGAATAGATCTAGCTAAACAATAATACACACATTTGCAGAGAGAATTGGAGAAAAAATGAGGAGAGAAGGAATGAAATAATTCTCGTTAATCGTATTCCACACTCAAAGAGTGAATAATTTACAATAGATATAGGATACATGAGTAACTAATGAGCCATAGTGGTGGTATAGAGTGATCTGGACACACACCAGCAGTTACGGGAGTGAATTGCCACCTAGTCTAGTCTCTCAGGTAGTTACAGGAGTAAACTGCCACCTAGTTGAGTTAACTAGTCAACTAGTCTTCAGTTAACTGACTGAACAGAGAGTAGTGAGGAGTTAACTCAGGGAATCAAG
>SNQJ01S0042199.1:8138-35856 GCA_010110895.2 Picea sitchensis | reverse complement strand
TCCGGCTAAGATCCTTTGTATGTTGATCTAGTCGAGTATTGTCAGTTATTCAGCCACATTCGGCCATTTTGTAATCCACAGAGATATCATAATACAAACTTGCAGTCCTTTGTCGCATTTATTATTTGTATGATCATTTATATGCTATAAACCTTTGATCCTACACACACATTAGCAGCGTTTCCCAGACTAGCCAAGTTAGGAACATTACAGTTAGTGGAACTGGAGGAAGACTGTTTTGTCACAGGATTTCATCAACGAGTTTAGAAAGCGAGTGAAAAGGAATGGCATGAAATACGTATTAAATTGAATAAGTTCTAGATGGGAGACGTAGTTTTTCTCCATGACAACAAATTATTGCAGCACCCTGGAAAGTTCCAAATGCACTGGTTGGGTCCACATGTGATATATTTGTGACAAAAGCAGGTGTTGTTCAGTTAGATAAATTGAATGGGGAAAGCATGGAAGGGATTGTAAACGATAGTCATCTGAAACTATATAGGGACAGTTTTGCTTTTGTGCACTAGTATGAGCATGCAGTATGTGTACCATAGTATTTGTATTATAGAGAAAAAGAAAAAGAAAAGAAAAAGCGATAAAAGAGCTTGAGGCAATCCATAATAAATATTTGAAGAGATGCAGTTTTAAGTTTGGCATTGTTCAAAGAGTCAAAGATGAATAAGAAAATGTCTCAGAAAGAAAGGAAAATTGAACGACGCACAGGAAGGTGAATTGAAGAACCAGGATAAAGACCTGCTTAGAAGAAGGAAAATGCATTAAATTGCAAACATCATGGCAATACGGTGGGAATGCGTAGTCATAAATGAAAAGCGATGATGAATATCTTGACACGCTGGCAAATCTAGACCATGATCCATCGAAATATACGAATTTAATGAAAAATATGGAAGGGATTGAATGTGAATACAATCAGATGGGATTGGAAATTTTGGGCACGAAGAGGAAGATAAAAATTGGCAATATCCTATAAAAGAAGAACAGGAGGCGATGAGTAAAGTTTATTGTTGCATGAACATTTGAAGAGAACAAAGAGCCATAGGAGAGCTAGAGGTTACGAAAGAGAGAGCTAAGTGTGTTGAAGACCGTATCAAAGTACATAAAGCTATGGAACCACCAAAGGCAGGAGATTCCACATCAGAAATGAAGAAATTTTGCACTAAGCAGGCAACAACGTTGATGTAAGAAGAAATCCCGAGAGCGGAAGCAACAAATCCAAGCTTGGAAAACGTTCCCAGAGCGTGTGTGCCACCTAGAAATCCTACAACAAAGCGAGATGGTAAATGACTGGGAAGAAGAATGGGAAACCACCATGCCAGAAGCAGTGCAGAAGGAGACACAAGAACTAGAGAAGGATCAAGCAGAAGAATAGGAAAACGAAGAACCAAGGAAGAGAAATTTCTGCACAACAAGAACTTGGATATTGCAACATTTATGATACTTGAGAAGTAAGAAAACCATCTACCCAGATTGAAGGAGAATGTTAAAACACCTGAAGGAGTTCCACACTTATTCGACTCAATTACTATTCAAGAAGAAGGTATTAAGTTAGCGTTTACCGCATAGACAATAGACGAGATTGTGGTGCAATAAGTACAAGCAAAAAATAATATCACAACTACAAATGAGATTTTTGAGATGCTCGTTGCGACATTGAAGGGAGCGCAACAGAAGACCTGAGTGGCTCAGGACAAGCCATGGGTGAGTGTTGGGGGCCTGTTGGGATATGACTTTTTGGGACCAGTTTTTGGAACTGTGCAATGCACGCAAAAGAACGAAAGGCAGTTGGCACACTTTCAGAATCAGCACACATGGAAGGAGGAGAACAATTAGAAGTCGTTATGCATTTTGGTCCATTAGAAAAGGGCTAAACCATAATGTAATTGTATAAATATGTAAGGGTTGGGATAGAGAAGTAACTTAGCAAGTGGTAGTGGAGAGTGAATGAGAGTAAGGAGAGTTAAGTGCGCACTTTAAATGCGAATGTAAGGGTGAAGAGAGACATATAAAAGGATAGGAGAATGACAAGGGCATAATGTATGAGCGCATTTGTATTATTTTATTACTTTGCGATCCTGTTATTTTTAAAACTAGTATCAGAGAAAAAGGTAACTCGCTAGAAAAGAGGGTTCTTGGTTCGAGTGGGAGAAATGGCGGAAGATGGAAAGTTCAAGGTCGAGAAATTTAATGGCCAAAACTATCAATTATGGAAGATGCAGAAGGATGATTGTTTATATCAGAAGGATCTTTACCTAGTGTTGGGCGGAAAAGAAAAGCAATCAGCGAGTATAAATGACGAAGAATTGAAGATTCTTAACAGAAAGGTAATGGGAATGATACGACCGTGCCTGACAACATCGATGCATTTTGAAATTTCGAAAGAGAATGCAACAGAGGATCTAATGAACGCATTGGGTAAACTATATGAAAAACCCTTGTCTTCCAACAAGGTATTACTAATGAAGTGATTATTTAATATGAATATGTTAGAAGATGGGTTTGTTGTCGATCATTTAAATGAATTCAATACGATTACTAATAAACTAAGTTCTGTAAAATTGGACTTTGATGATGAGGTTAGGGCTCTTATAATCTTGTGCTCATTGCTAGAAAGTTGGAACGGCTTGGTCATGATTGTAGTAACTTTGTCTCTAGTTCAAACACTCTGAAATTTGATGATGTTGTTGGTGTTATCCTTAGCGAGGAAATGCAATGGAAAAGCACAAGTGAGACATCAGGTAGTGCATTGACCGTGGAGAACAAGGGAAGACAAAGGGAAAGAGGAAAGAGTCTAGGAAACCGTGGGAAGTATAGGAAGGGAAGATCCAAATCCATACTAGGAAATATATAGTGATAGAATTGTGGGAAGAAAGGATATTTGAAGAAAATGGTGTGTCAGAAAGGATGAACAGGACAATCATGGAACGTGCAAGGAGTATGAGATTGCATGTTGGGGTTCCCTTACAGTTTTGGGAAGATGTTATATATATTATTGTTTACTTAATAAACAAAGGGCCTTCAAGCTCCTTGGATGGTGGCATTCCAGAGGAGGAATGGACAATTAAAAAGGTAAACTACTCATTTATGAATACTTTTGGTTGTGAAACATTTGCCCATATTGATAAAGAAAATAGAACAAAGCTTGAGGCAAAATCCAAGAAGTGTACCTTTATTGGATATAGTGTTAATGATTTTGGTTATCGCTTATGGGATTATGAAAATAATAAAGTCATTAGGAGTAGAGATGTGGTATTCAATGAAAAGGTCATGTACATATATCAGTTGCAGGGAAAGAAACAGGAAAATGAAAACACATAATACACAGTGCTTGATGAAATAAAATAAAATGAAATTCCAAAGGTACCAGAAAATCAAAACGTACAACAACAGGAGCAACAGGTGTCTCAAACTCCTGCAAGTGTTGTTAGAATATCTACCAGGTTAATTAGACCTCCTGAACGATACTCTCCTTCATTGTATTATTTATTATTGACTGATTCTGGTGAACTAGAAAGTTATGAAGAGGCAATGCAGGTAGACACTAAAAAGAAGTGGGAACAAAGCATGAAAGAGGAAATGGATTCCTTGGTAAATAACCGGACTTGGGATTTGGTTCATTTTCCTGCAGAAAAAAAGAGCATTGCAAAATAAATGGGTTTACAGTTTGAAAGAAGAAGATGGAGGCAAAAAGTGATACAAGGCTAGACTTGTTGTAAAGGGTTTTGCACAAAATAAAAGTATAGATTTTGATGAAATATTTTCTCATGTTGTTAAAATGAATTCAATTAGGACTATTTTAAGTCTTGTGGCAGTAGAATATTTTCATCTTGAGCAGTTAGATGTAAAAACAATTTTTCTCCATGGGGATTTGGAGGAAGAGATTTAGATGCAATAACTACATGGGTATGAGGTCAAAGGAAATGAGAATTTGGTATGCAGGTTGTAGAAGAGTTTGCATGGCCTAAATCAAGCTCCAAGGAAATGATATTTGAATTTTGACATGTTTATGAAAGAACATGGTTATAGTAGATGTCATTCTGATCATTACATTTATTTTAATGGGCTAGAAAATGGAAGCTATATTATCTTGCTATTGTATGTAGATGACATGCTTGTTACAGGGTCTAACATGCAGGATATAAATGTGCCGAGAAAGAAATTAGCTAATTAATTTGTGATGAAAGATTTGGGTGGTGCAAAGAAAATCCTTGGTATGAGAATAACAAGAGACAAGAAAAATCGCAAATTGACATTGTCTTATGGTGAGTACATAGAGAAGGTGTTGGAGAGGTTTAGAATGTAGAATGAAAAACCAGTTAATACACATTGTTGAAATATTGTAACTACGAAGAATATTCTACTTATAATTGAATTATTATTATATAGATCAAATCCCCTTTTGTGGATTGATCATGTCAGGTCTTGTATAAGTCCAAATCCTCTATTGTGGTTTGGCCAAACCATACCTATATGGTGGTATTTAAGAATTCGGTCTCTAGGGTTTATTAAAGTGGTTTTAACCACTAGTTGAAGAATTTGGCCCTACTTGATGAAAGGACATAACCCTAGCACTCCACGGCTAGTATAAATAAGTGAGGAGGGTGCCTCACTTACTCACTCACTCAAGTCACTCATCTAGTGCGCAAGTTTTGAAGGAAGCTGCAGTTAGAAGGAGGAGAAGAGAGAGGCACATGCTTAGTCTTGGATATTCTTGGTGGTTTGGTCTTTAGTCTTGGCATTGTATTGGAAATCTATTATTGAGGAAGTTTTTGTTGGGTTTTCTTCCCCATGAGGGTTACCCAAGATAAAATCTTGTTTACTTTGTGATTGCGTTTCTTTCAGTTATCCTACATATGATGTTATTTTCTAGTAAATTGAAAAGAACTTAATAAAAACTCTAAATTTAACATGGTTTCAGAGCTAAACTGAATACAACACCTTTCATTGGGTAATAAAAAACGTCACTATTGTTGTACAAGAAAATTAGGGCTTTTTATTGGAAATGAATTTCTGCCTAAAAACCATCTAGAAAAGTGCGCCCTACCCTAACACATCATTTGGCAGCTTGAGTGCACATTTTCATTGGCCAGAGCCTCCAGAAAGTGAAACCCTAGTTTTGAATGGTACCAGAAAACTGGGTTCCAAAACAGTGCCAGAAGTACCATTCCATATTTGTGCAGGTCAAGGTTCAAAGGGTAAAACTTTAAATTTTTGAAATCAGACAGCTCCAACCTACTCACCTCATCCCAGCGCATTTCCTGGTAAGTTCAGATTCATTTTCTGAGCACTTTCATTTTTTGGTCATTTTCTTAGCTCCAGGTCAAGATGTTTGCAATCACCAAGCTTGTTGACAAGTTAGAAGGTGTGGAAAAATCTCGTGTCTGGAAGTACATAATTGGACTCGTTCCTGAAGAGAATGACCTTGCAAAATTCATAAAATAAAATGTACAGCCAAAGAAAAGTACAAGAAGGATATGGTTAGGGCCACAATGATCATTACAGACTCCATTAAAAATCACTTGATCCCTCAAGTGTCTTCCAATAATAATCCAAAAGAGATGTTTGATGCCCTAACCAGAATGTATGAAGGAAAGAACATCAACTGAAAGATGAATCTGAGAATCCAACTCGAGAATACAAAGATGCAGAAAGGACAAACGGTTCATGACTATTTTTCTATGGTTACTAATTTCAAAGAACAGTTAGAAGCAATTGGAGACAACTTGGATGAAGATGAACTAATCATGACAACTCTTAATGGTCTCACAAGACCCTTGGATGCCTTCGTCCAAACTATCTGTGCAAGAAAAGAGAAACTCAAATTTGATAGTTTATGGGAAGAATGTGTTCAAGAAGAAGCAAGAGTAGCCAATCGAGAAGCTGTACTATTAAGGGATGAAGATCAAGCCCTATCTTCTCATACTAAAGGAGGAAAGAAAAGGTCTCATTTCCAAAAGGAGACCCACCCTCATAAGGAATCTCACTCTCCAAGGAGATTCCAGAAATATAATAAGGGTCAAAGAAAAGAAAAAGATTTCTCCTCTTATCAATGTTATCATTGTGATAAGATGAGACACATTGCTAAGAATTGTCCTTCCAGAAGGGAAGATTACAAGAAGAGAAATAACAAAAGACATCATGCCCATGCAGTTGAAGATGATGAGCCACCCAAGAAGGTGACTAAAGAAGAAATTGAAGATTATGTTTTGTGATACCTGGAGAAGATAATTGGCTCTTAAGCACATGACAAGAACTTGGATGAGAATAAAGGATGTATCCTATGTACCATAAGAAGGAGGTTTGTACCTGTCCACTCAGATGTATATGGTTCGATGCCATCAACCTCTCTAAGTGGGTATGTATATTATGTGTCATTTATTGATGATTATTCTCGCAAGACTTGGGTTTATTTCTTGAAATCCAAAGATGAAGTACTCGGGAGGTTCAATGAATTCAAAGCCTTGGTAGAAAATCTCTCCAAAAGAAAAATCAAGATACTCAGGTAAGATAATGAAGGAGAATACGCCTCAAATGAATTTGGAAGATTTTGCAGAGTTGTCGGGATTAAGAGGGAGCTCACCACTCCTTATAATCCTCAACAAAATGGTGTAGCAGAAAGAAATAATAGAACAATAATGGAAGCAATGAAGACTATGATCCACGATCAATTTATCCAATGCAATTATGGGCTGAAGAAATAAGAACAACAGTTTATGTCCAAAACAGATTATCCCATAGTGCACTTGGATTCAAAACCCCCTAAGAAATGTTCTCCGGAAAGAAGCCATAAGTAAGCCATCTCAAAATATTTCGCTGTCCAATGTTCATACACATTCCGAAAGAAAGGAGAACTAAGATGGATCCTTCAAGAAAGAAGAAAATATTTGTTGGATACTGTGAGGTCTCTAAGCCCTTCGGAATTTACATACTAGGTTACCATCATATTGGGATCAATAGAGATGTAACCTTTGATGAAGATGCATCACTCAAAAGATCATGGAAATACAAGCTTGAAGAAGTATATGAAGAAGAACCTATAGCTCCTAGAGTTGCAGAACTTGTGAAGGAAGTTACAGTTATCACTGATAATGAGATTCCAGAAGATCATGATATGATAGAATCTCAAGAACCTCCCCAGATGACGATCTCTCACAAGAGAAAGCCATCTTGGGAAAGGGAACTTATTCAAGATGGAGAGAAGTATGGTGCCCTAGAAGGAACAATGAGACAAAGCAAGAAACCTAAGCCATTCTCTAGTTATATGGACTTGATGTTTGATCTCATAGAAAATGAACCTACTTGCTTTGAAGAATCCATTCAAAAGAAAGAATGGGTGGATGCCATGATGGAAGAATACCATTCCATTATAAAGAATGATGTATGGGAAATGGTTCCTAGACCAAAGAACAAAGATGTGGTATCTTCCAAATGGATATGCACGATAAAACATACTGCAGACGAAAGTATTGAAAAACATAAAGCAAGATTTGTAGCTCGTGGATTTTCTCAAAAGGAAGGCATTGATTATGAAGATACATTTTCTCTTGTAGCCAAATACACTTCTATTAGAGAAATCATAGCTCTTTCAACCAATACGAAGTGGAAGTTTCACTAGATGGATGTGAAAACAACCTTCTTAAATGGTGTTATTGAAGAAGAAGTGTATATAGAACAACCACAAGGGTTTGAAGTTAAAGATAGAAAGACTCATGTCTGCAGGTTGAAGAAAGCTATGTACGGGTTAAAGCAAGCTCCTAGAGCTTGGTATGGCATAATTGAAAATTTTCTGACGAGCTTGGGATTTACCAAGAGTAAAGATGATTCTGACCTTTACTTCAAAGGTTATGAACGATGAGCCAATTATATTGTTGTTGTATGTAGATGACTTATTCTTAATAGGATAAGAAAATCTCATCACAGATTGTAAGAAAAATCTCATTGTAGAATTTGAGATGAAAGACCTAGGCCTGATGCATTATTTCTTAGTTCTTGAAGTCTGGCAGAGACCAGAGAAGATCTTCCTTAACCAAGAGAAGTATGCAGTTGAAATGTTGAAGAGGTTTGACATGCTGGAATGTAAATCCATGAACACACCCATGGAAACAAATTTGAATCTCCTGGTAGATACTTTGTGAGAATTGGTTGATGCTACTCTATATAGACAAATCATTGGATTGTTGATGTATCTAACGAATACCAGGCCAGATATATGTTTTTTTGTGACCACCTTGAGTCAGTATCTGATAGATCCCAGATGTGTTCACCTTGTTGCTGCAAAACATATGATGAGATACCTTAAGGGTACGCTGGACTTTGGTCTCTGTTTCATTGGAGATCATGACTTCAAACTGGTTGGTTACACTGATTTAGATTGGGATGGAAGTGTTTCTGATAGAAAGAGCACTTCAGGATGTTGTTTCAGTCTGGGGTCATCCATGACTTCATGGCAGAGTAGGAAGCAATCCAGTATTTCTCTCAGTACGACATAAGCAGAATACATTGTAGCATGTTCCATTAGTTGTGAAGCCATATGGCTTCGAAAGTTGTTGACAAGTCTATTCGATATAGATATGGAAGCCATCGTGATTCTATGTGATAACCAGAGCTGTATAAAGATGACAGAGAATACAATGTTCCATGATAATTCGAAGCACATAGAAATCTGGTATCACTACATTCATGATATGGTGTAGAGAGGAGCTGTAAAGCTCCAATATGTGGGCACAAAATAGTAGGTTGCAGATGTGTTGACCAAGCCTCTGTCTCATGTAAAGTTTGAATACTTTCGAGACAAGATTGGTATAGTCTGAAAGGACCTCTGATGCAGGAGCATCGCTCCAACCCAGTAATGCGCCATCTAGACAACACATCAAATCGTGCATTCAATGGAGGAGAGAGGCGTCAACCCTCATTTAAAATTTCAAATTGTAATTTAATGTTTGTAAGGATGGAATAGCCAAAGCCATGATTTTGCGGAAGATGTAGTTAGAGTCGCCTTTAATGGTTGATAGGCTGATGAGATCTAGATCTGATTCGGACTAGACAACCATTGAATGTAATTCAATGTAAATTAATGAGAGTAGGTAGCTTGGAGGGAAGAGCTCGAGGAGCCCCTTTTGTAAACAGATCTTTGTATCTATATTGATCAGTTCCAAGGGAGGCAGATAGATTAGGAAGATAGATATATTTTAGAAAAGAGAGAGCCGAGACTCGATTGCAGTCCGAGCTTTTGTAACCTTTGTACAGGCATTATGAGATTAATACAAACAAAACAGTTTTTTCTGCATATTGTATTGTGTGTGTTTATGAATGAATGTCTTTATGTGTTGATACTTATGTTGTAGATGTATGTGATAGGTTCCATCTGCAGGTGATAGATAGAATTCTCTATCTGTCTGAGAGTTTTCTTTGATTTTCCAGTCTAGTTTCTTTGTGGCTTCATGCAAGGGGTTGCATGACAGAGTACTGAGGACTTTGTAAGCTAGTGCAAGAGTGCACATTTGGGTTCTGTGGAATTCAGACAAATATGTGTTAGGAGGGCGTACCAGAAGAATCATAGACTCAAGGGAGAAGCCTCAAGGTTGATGAATACCTTGGAGGTACGAATGTGCAGAGGAGGGCACAGAGAGAAGACAAAATTGTTGAGGATTCTGTGAAGCTCTGCCAGGAGGGAATTGAGCGAATGCAAAGGGTGCATAAGAAGAAACTCTGTTTCGAGTTCATAGAAAAGAGAAGTGTCAAGGAGAAGACACTCACAGAGTTACTGAATACTATGTTGGCTCAGTAAGGCATGCTTGAGCAAGAAATTACCAAGAGGGCACTTATATCTCTTCGAGGGACAAAAGGGACAAATACTTTCGAGGTCCGAGCAGTTGAAGCTCAAAGAGACAGAGTTGTTGGATACTCTAGAGGAAGATCAGTGCAAAGGGTGCACTAGGCCAAAACTCAGATAAAGTGTTGAAAAATAGCCATTTGAAGGCTAGTCGAAGCGCAAGGAGAACGCACAGATAGAACTTATTTCAAGTTCCAAGCTTAGGAGGTTGAGTGCAAAAATGTGCTAGGAGGAGCACCAGAAGCCTTCTAAGGAAGAAAAAGGGCCGAGTCCCTTAGAAACTGGGTAAGGTTGAGAAGCTCAAGAGAGATAGTGCATAGCTGCACATAGAGTGCAAGTGTGCGCCAGATCCAAGGTGAAAAAAATCCATTACCAAAGCTCGGGAGGAACAACGGTTTCAGAACGCAAGCGAGACCCAAGGTTTGCAGGGCTCGCAGGAGAACAATCGAAGGTCGAGACCTTCGAATGACTAGAAATATTCTAAGTCAGAAGATANCGAGGAGGAAGCGTCGATAGCCGATAGTCGTTGGATCTGGAGGAATGTGCACGAGAGGAGTTTTGAAATGATCGGAACCGTCCATCGTCTTAGAGGACAGGTGGTAGCAGTAAGAAGGTGTTCGTGGAATTGGACATTGGAAGATTTGCAAGGAGAAGAGGAGCAACCTCACGAAAAGAGAATTCGTGAAATCATCAGAACTGTCCATCGGAAGGGACGCGTGGCGAGAGATCAGCATTTTTCTGACTCGCAACTCAAAGGAGTCAACGAGAAAAGTTTTAGGAACTTGCGATAGCCGAAATCGCGACAACATCTGGGCCGTTGGATTGAGTCAGGCTATGGGTCGTCGATCTTAAGCATCGACATTTCGAGGATCGGAAGATCCAAGGAGAAAGGTATTTCGACTTCGCGAAATGCGAAGTCTCGATACAAGAAGGAATATATCTGGACTGTTGGATCACGGGATAGTGGGAGCCGTTGATCTGATGTGGGAGAATTTTGGGGTTCGGGGATCGAGAGATCTGAGGTGAGAATTCTTTCGACTTCACGAATCGCGAAATCCCGATGCGCTCGAAGGTTGGGACCCAGGTTGCGACCGAGGGTCACATCAGGAGGATTCAAGGGAGGAGCTAAGGACCGTTAAGCCCTTTTTGGGGTTTCAGGACTTTGAGGAGTCGGGTGTCTTGCAACGTAAAATCCTGATATTGCGAAACGCGAAGCGCCTTTTTACAAGGCCAGTGGTCACGGGTAGTGGTAACATGAGGAAGGAGCTTGCGCTCAGTGCTTGTTTGCGTGGGGCGGAGTTTAGAAGGACCTATGGATTTGTTCGTTGAAGGTTCCAGCAGGGAACTAAAGAGCCATTTTTTGGCTCGAGAAGATTGAAGAACGATCCTTGACCGAGAGGTCAGCAGACCCTGCCGAGGCAGAGGTAGGGGGTCTGCATCAACCTCCCTCGAAAGGGGGAGTGATGTTGATTATACTATGGTATCCTGACCAACAACGAGTAGATCGGTTAGGATTTTATATCCTAGGGGACTGATCATCTCTGGACAGATCCCAAAGGTCCAGTAAGGACGGTCTATCAGAGTACCTATGCATGTATATGCCAACTGTGGTCAGTAGTGGTAGCTCCGTTAGGATTTTATATCCTAGGGAATCTTATGATTCGTGGACATATCCCGAAGGTTCGGTAATGATGTTTTATCAGAGTACCACAAAATGTTGTTGTTGCACCTGCACCATTATGTTGCTATATGGTGATGATGTTGTTATCTCAACCTTGTGTTGATGATGTTATTATCTCAGCCTCGTGCTGAGGATGTTGTTGTATCAGCCTCGTGTTGTTGATGATGTTGTATCAGCCTCGTGCTGTTGATGATGGTGTACCACCCTTGTGTTGGTGAGATTGTTTCTCTAGCTTCATGCTATTGATGCTGAGGTTTCAGTTTCATGCTAACGACGACGACGATGATGCTATTCCAGCTTCATGTTGTGAATGATGATGATGATGATGCTATTCCAGCTCCATGTTGTGAACGATGATGATGATGATACTACTCCAACGCCATGTTGTGAACGATGATGTTATTGATGATGAGAAAAACTTTCGATGATTTGTAGATATGCCAATCAGTGTTCCAGATGTTGATGATGTTGCCACCCTCTCTCTCTCTCTCTCTCCTGATGATTTTGTAGAATACCTTTCTTAAGGGGGAGTGTTAAAATATTGTAACTATGAAGAATATTCTACTTATAATTGAATTATTATTATAGAGATCAAATCCCCTTTTGTGGATTGATCATGTCGGGTCTTGTATAAGTCCAAATCCCCTATTGTGGATTGGCCAAACCATATCTATATTGTGGTATTTAAGAAGTCGGCCTCTAGGGTTTATTAAAGTGGTTTTAACCACTAGTTGAAGAAGTCCTCCCTACTTGATGGAAGGACATAACCCTAGTGCTCCACAACTAGTATAAATAAGTGAGGAGGGTGCCTCACTTACTCACTCAAGTCACTCATCTAGTGTGCAAGTTTTGAAGGAAGATGCAGTTAGAAGGAGAAGAGAGAGGCACATGCTTAGTCTTGGATATTCTTGGTGTTTTGGTCTTTAGTCTTGGCATTGTATTGACAATCTATTATTGAGGAATTTTTTGCTAGGTTTTCTTCCCCATGAGGGTTTCCCAGGATAAAATGTTGTGTACTTTGTGATTGTGTTTCTTTCAATGATCCTAATTATGTTGTTATTCTCTATAAAATTGACAAGAACTTAATAAAATCTCTAAATTTAACACACCTTTGGCCAACCATTTCAAATTAACCAAGGAAATACATTTCCAGGGTCCCTTATTCATGAGCAGTTAACAACTTGATGTATGCTATCGTGTGCACATGACCAGATATTGCACATGCATTGGGAGTTGTGAGAAGGTATATGAACAATACAAGGACATTGGGAGGTAGTAAAGTGGATTCTTAGGTATTTAAGAGGCACTACTACTCATGCATTATGTTTTGGAGGTTCAAACACTATTCTACAGGGATATGTTGATTCAGATATGGTAGGTGATAAAGATAGCAGGAGAAGCACCACAGGGTATGTTTTCACTGTAGGTGGAACAAAATTAAGTTGGATTTTGAAACTACAAAAGGTTGTTTCACTTTCAACAACGGAAACAAAGTATGTTGTTGCTACATAGGATAGTAAAGATATGATTTGGTTATAGAGGTTTATGGAAGAATTGGGGAAGAAGTAGGAGAATAACAGGTTGTACTGTGACATCCGTAATGTCATTCATCTTGAAAATAACTCATCCTTCCATTCTAATACTAAGCATATACAATTCAGGTACCATTTCATATGATCCACATTGGAAGATGGGCAATTGAAGTTGGAAAAGATACATACTAGTCAGAATCCTGCAGACATGTTAACAAAGGTAGTAACAAGGGAGAAAATAAGTTTATGCTCAGTTTCAGTTGGTCTTCAAGCATAAAGGTGAAGACGAGAAATTTTTCAGGTCCAAGGTGGATCATAGTCCAACAGGTACAACAACAATGAAGTTGTTGTGATCAGTCTCTAAGTGGAAGAATATTGTTGGTTGTGGAGCCTGATTATCTTCCTGATTTAGAGGTCTTGTTTTGGCCATGTTTAGACCCCATTACCTGACATGGGGGTGTGGGAGGATCCCCCCCCCCCACTTCTCTCATGAGGGGGGTCTAGGTGGGGGGTGAGAAATTTTGGAGCCCTCCCTGGTGGGGGATTAAGGGGAAGCACCCCCGAAGCAAAATTTTGGGAAAAATTGCCTTGTAAAATATTGTAATTTCATAGTCAATCTGGACCGTTAATTATAAGGTCACATATCTAATGGTAGAAGTTATGTTAGGGATTTTTTCCCTAGAAGGAAGCCGTCTTTTATGTATGAGGGAATTGTATTGCGACTGTGTCATCGAGTGAATATTGTATTCTGAGAGAGGAGACCGTGAGAGAAATAAGAGGAAGTTACAGCGAGTATGTTGTAGGTTGCACCCCTTCATTTGATCGATAATAACAAAGGAAGGAAATGACAATTTCTCTTGTGGATGCAGCCACACTAGGTGAACCACGTATATCTATGTCTCTATTGTATTATGTATCTTTTGTGTTTTATTTCCGCATTTGTTTTATTTATTGCTCTATGATCCTATTTTTCTAACATATTTTGAATAATATAATAAGAAAACTTCCATTATGGACGTAGCCCATCTTGGGTGAACCACATTAAAATATGGTGTCTATGTGTGATGATGTGATTGTTCTGTGTATTGCGAGCATATGATTTACTTTCTGTTATTATGAATATGTTATCTGTTGTTATGTTTCTAGGCACATGATAAATTGTATAATGAACAAATGCTGAGTGTAATAGTTATGATGAATCACTCCCATCCCTTCATGACTGAGAAAACCTGGTTCCTGCAGCCCCCATAGATACCTCGGGTGAAACTTCACTTGCTTGCAGGTGATGTCGAAAGGGCCTATATCTTAGGGTTTTTTTGGTGAATTAATGTTGAACCTCAGGTCTTCCCACTGTGCACCAATAGCTTGTCTTGGCTAGGATTTAGTTCAAGGGGTTAGGATAAACTATCCCCTTGAGGTTTGTCTTAGCTAGGGTTTTTTTCTAAGGGTTAGGAGTGCCTATCGCCCTATGGTTTAAGACCTAGTTTACATCCATTCTCTTAACTAGATGCATTAGAAGAAGTTGGACAACTTCTAGCGTTTATGAAAGGATAAAGCTTAGTGGATTTCCTTTTGAGGTTTGACCTAGGCTTATGAGAGGATAATCCTAGGGTTTATACTTTCACCTTTTCTCTTTCACTTAGCATCCTTTGAGTGTTTTTCATTGACTCCATTTTCCCTGAGAAGTAAAACGACACTAGTCTTCATGATTGCAAGTGATGATTAAAAAACTGGCATTAGATAAAAGCTCCCCTATTTCCTCAAGCTACTTAACAACCAAATTACTAACCTCATCCTAACTCAACACTTGGGAAACATAGTATATTTATTTTTGTTGTTATAAAAGGTTTTCTACATCCATTAGGGCTTTACTAATTGATAAGTTAGTTAATATTGGGGTAAAAATAGATGAGAAATATTGTTTGATGATTGGATATTGATCTATTTGTTGAAGGATTAATTCTAAGACATACTTGCTATTTTTTTTGGGTCGATTTTTTGTCATTGTCGCAAATTATACTTTTTTGATATACACTTGTTTATTGTTGCAATTTTACTACAACAATTAATTTTACTTAACAACTAGCATCTAGAGGTGATTGGTAGGAGATTTAACTTGGTAATTGACTATTATATGCATTGGAATACTACTTGTTTCGCGCAGGTCAACCAATTATCTTGTATAACTAATTCCAACCTTTCCACTTTCCTAGACCTATCCCATCTCATTGAGTGACCAAGATAGGGGGCCATATACTTGCCTCTAGCTTGCTAGAGGATCCTTTGAGGTCACTAGGGAAGCCTCCCTTGTGTTGGATCTCATTCCTTCACTAAAACGAGGAAAGTATTTTCCTAGGTGGAAGTGACAAGTATTTCTAGTTGTTATACAAGATTGGCATCTTGTGAAGGGATTTGCACAAGTACAAATCTCGTGATAACATACAACACATAGCATGGCATGTGAATGATATTCAATAGGAACACTAACCAATTGGTAGTGTGCCTTCATCCTATCTATTAAATGGTGGATAATGTGATATCYAATGGACAGGAAAAGAGAGTACACTRCSAATAATTGGTAGTGTCTAGTGGATAATTTTCACCCATGACAAGTTCAATAAAAATATCTTTTAATAAATACTACCATATTTTAATTCTCTTAAAAACATGACATCCTTTTGATATTATCCAACCAGTTTCATTTATTGATTGTGTTATAACATGCCTCTAAATAATCCAAACCCCTATACATTAAGCTCATTTCCCTTTTTCCTTTTAACTTGGATCCATTTTCATTTTCCTTGCTATTGTTTTACCAATTTATCCAAATCCTTATTTGCCTTTTTCCTTTTGACTTGGATCCATCTTTTTGGATATTCTTCCATGATGTACTTTGTAGGATAACTTTACTAATTTTTTATTTTTTTTTAAGTTTATTCTGAGTGTTTAAGTTAAGTGATTTTTTTGGCCTCCATTCAAGCCATTTTGCAATGAATGTAAATATATTGTTAGAACAATGGAGTTTCCAATAGCTGACATGTTATATTGCATAAAATGTGCTACTAAAACACCATATTGATATGAACATAATCTACAATGTACAATGCACAAATTGTTGTCAAAATCTTTCCATATGTTTGCATATCTACATGTATGTTTATTTACATTATATAATTATCAAAAGAAAAAAGTTTTTTCAATTTATTTTAATTTTTTCCTTGAAAAAAAGCTTACATAATAAATGGAAGACTATACATTATCATCTTTTTAAATCATGTTGATTCAACAATCCGAATTATATGTTTTTTTTTTTTTAAAATCTTACATATAAGATACTTAAAAAACTCAAAGTTGGGTTAAAAATGCTTTCAAAGCTTTTGAAATAAGACGAGCATTTGGGATATGACATAGTGATATTCTTGTATGTAGTATATATCTCTTAATCTACAGTTTTAGTTTTTTTAGCTTAGTAAATAATGAATACTTTGTATCAATGTTAATTAGTATATGTTTTTTTAGTTATTTTTTCAAATGAAAATCTTATCTTATTTTAGTTAAAAAATATAAATAGCTTTTACAAATGAAAATGTTAATTTATTTTAGTTTAAAAAAAATTATAGATATAAGTAATAAAGTCATGTAATAGTAATAATAAATTAATTTGGATAGATAAATTATTTCCATATTCAAGTTTTAGATCTCAACCTTGTCAATTAGTTCTTACAACCTTGTCAATTAGTTCTTAAAACTACTTTACAGCTATTACCTTTATCTATATATAAAACAATGTAACATAACATACACTTTATTCTCAATATCTCTATATAACCTCAAACTGGACAACCATACAACACAACACTAAAACAACCTCAAACTGGACAACAATAGAACACAACACTATTGTGTGTGCAAATCTTCTAAAAAAATAATGAACCTTCATACTCTTTGTCTCTTTTGAATTGATTTCAACATTGAATTGCAGATTTCTGATCATTTTGAGAAAGGAAGAAAGCTGACTGCTCCAGAAGCCTGTTGTTCTCATCATCATAGATCCTCACTCAAATACAAAATGCATGAAGGCAATGTTGATGCCCAAAGAATAATTGAGGTAAGTTACTTTCTATTTACCCCATAGATATCATATATGAACTTGGATCATTTAGAAATTGAAAGATTTCAATTCCAAAAAAAAATTGAAAGACATTATTTATATGAATAAATATATCAATAATATTTTTAAAAAATCTTACTGAGAAATACGCCTAGTTTACTGGACTTTTCATGTTATAAATACAAATACATTTTTTTATTAAACATTATGATTTATAATGCTATTTGCATGTGTGATCTTTTCAGATTTTGAGTCTGTACACAGAGAAAGGGCATCTGGATGGGTGTGATAAGCGTTCTGAAGATATAAAAAATATAGCTGCTCCTTAGTCTTCGGATTATGGTGTGTCTCAAAAACAATAAATTTATCACCCGCAACAGGCACGCCTGGACTTGTAAACATAGCAATTCGTTTTTCTCCTTATGGAAAATTCCTAGCTAGACTCCATTCAGGTGTTAATTTTTTTTTTTTTTTTTTAAATCATGATACGATATCGTATGCGTCCATGTTCTAGTGCTCTCGTTATCCTGTATTATTTGCATACTAATTTCATATTATTGTATATGGTTCAATAAGTGATAAAAGTATAAATCATAAATATCTATTATTGTTTTTAATATTAATTCGAAGATTTATAAGTAATGAACATAACAAAATCTAGTATAGTAAGTAATCATAATTTTTTTTTTAATTATTTAAATATATAGGATAAATAATTTATAATTTTCTTTTAAAGAGATCTAGTTTATAGTTTGGTTATATAGAAAGAGATCATATCTATGTTCATCATGGAAGGAATTACACATATCCCTCACATTCTAGCAATACAACATTAAAATGTTTTAACCATAAGATTTTTTTTACTTTCAATTGATTTATAAATATTTCAATAATAAATTTATACACACACACATGATGATGATAATGATGATGATGATTAACAACTACTGAGACCAATTGATCTATTCTAACCTTAAGAAGGTAAGGGATTACTTCAATTTCTTTAAAATTGTATTTCTATGCTCAAAAAATGTTGAGAGAAGAATTCCAAGATCACCATAGTTTTGATCACTTAGGAGGTTAGGAAGGTATGTGTTAGTACAAGATCCAGTTTTTCCAAGAATGGAGAAATTAGTAAGGCCTTAGGCCATAGGACCTGATTGGGCCTATATGGGGAAATGGGGCTAAATTCTAAGACATGTGGATGAAGAAACGAGCCTAATTGAGTTTGGAATAATGAAAAAGAGTTAAAATTAAGTCCCTGACGCATAAATTAAGCTCAAAGCACTTATCGAGACAAAGAAGAGGGATTATCATGACCCAAAGACCTACTAGATCATTGGCAAAGGGGGATTATGGTTGAACCATAGGATAATACCGAGGCCTAAAGGATGTTGGAGGCCTGATCTCCAAAAGTATCTCAAGAGAGAAAGATCGAGGGCTCTCATCGCATGTTGCATCACAAACATACAAGAGATTTAATGTCCCCTTGGTGATGCGACAGTAGTTTACCATTGGACATGCATCCACTTTTAACTAGTGTCGCACTACAAAAGGGAAAAGGGAAAACCATCATCGAGGGCATGTGATACCAGTTTATGGTTTGGAAAAAACCACTCATCGTCCCTAAGACACAAGACACGCCTGGAAATTGATGAAGCATGCCCTGTGGCACTGACATGTACATTACAATGGACCCTACGACTGATATAATATAGATGGGCATGCTAACAGGGAATCTGTAGGGACCAACCAACTGCTGCCACCTCGACAAGAGGGACCCACTAGAGGATACCAAAGGCACAAATTAGCGACCCTGAACCCGATGACATGTGGCTTCTTTCCATGCCACATAGATGCCACCTTAGACCAATACAAGGTTGCCATGTGTCTTTCGGACCCAGTTGACATCACACATGACGTCACTCAAATTTTACGCCTTCTCCTAATTCATATATTTTTACCAATGGCATGGTGACACATGGCACTCAAAAGGTTAAAATAGGGGAAACAATCCTCAATGGGAACAAAGAGCACCATCTCCAAAGCACCAAGTTAGATGCTCGATCTTTCATATAAACTGCAGTAGCTTCCTCCTGCACATCTCCCAACATTCAATAGGTAACCCAAGAACTCTTATAGTCCTTGCATTCACTCGTGCAACTTATTTCTATCATTGAATTTGTAAAATGGCTATTGTTACAAACCCTAGCAAATCATATTCATCTAAGAAGCCTTCAACTGTGAATGAGCCCCTAATTAATTGAGATGTCGATATTTTTGGTTCGGCCTTGTCTTTTCCTGACCTATTCCCAGTTATTTACAAAACCCAAACCAATGCTAATAATGACCAAGATTACTTACACTTATGGGAATCGAACCTAGCCCAATCCAACATCCCATAGACTTTCAATTTCACCAAGCTTGTTCACTGGTGTGCAACAAACTACCAAGATAATGAGGGTAAGGTGATGTCCACAAATGGACATTGAGTTATCTGCACTATATCCTGATATTTCTTGGCATCTTTATTTCCCTAAATCCTCTTACAATACCTTGGAAGAACATACTTTAGAGGCCAAATATCAGGAATTGTCTCAAACTAATAAATAAATCCTATTAAGACACCTTTTGTCCCCTAATAATCCATTAACAACTACCTCACGTCCATTCAAATCTGACATGTTCCCTAAAATTACCAAGCAAGCTTTGGCCATTATCTGCCAAATCCTAGGTTATGACCATGACAAAGTAGTCGGTGAGGCTATCCTTGGGTTTTTCTCTCTTTTGTTCTCATTGACATCCATTATTCTTCCAAATTTTGACTACTTCCAAATCCTAAAAGAATTTATGCAAGCTCATCTTGAAAACTTCTACAACACCGAATCTTTTAGATATCAGTCCTACCTGGTATATCTCATCCTCTCCCAAAATCACCCCTAGTTTGAGGCCTGGGGAATGAAGGTCACAGATGAGGCTAGGAACCTAAATCCAATCAATGAATGGACTCGAGAGATAAGGAGGAAAGAAAAAAATAGAGGTTCCAATATCTATGTGAATAAATACATCAGGGACATATATACCTTGATACATGGCACTCCACTCTCTAGGGTCATCCCAAAAATGAGGCACACTCTGCAATAGAGAAAAGATGCTAGAACAAGAGATTGGTATCTAGCAGAGGACATACTATCATTAGAGTGTATGGTTTTGAACAAAACCATTCAATCTCTTTAGTTTCTTGACACCAAGGATCCTGGCATTGGACTATAATATAAAACATAGGTTGATGGCTGGTCACTTCTTATTTTTCCAACATAGAAAGGTCATTACCTTCCCATTTATACAATAGGTTGGCCCATTTTTGGTTCAACAAAGAACAACATTTGTTGTAGCAGAGGAGATGTTGAACCATTTGGTTTTGATAAAGGGAAAGGATGGATATATGACCCCCATTGTGTCATTTCTGCAAGAAATCCAACATACAAGCATCATCCAAATGTCTTAGTAGAAAGGACTACAAACCTAGAGTTCTGAGAAGAGGTCGTTAAGAGGTCAAGAAGATGCTAGGATGTGGGACTCTCATCCCAAGCTAGTATAGTACAGACCACTCATCCTATAGAAAGACCACACTTAGAAATGCAGTCAGGAATGTATGTGGATTGGAAAGATAACAAAAGGCCTAAAGGGGATGAGGAGGTTGAAACCGAAGACAATGTGACAAGGAGTTTGGATTAAAGGAAATGTGTGATGCAAATAACCCAAGAGGAGAATGAGTCTGAGGAGCCAACCTTAACTATTGAACACCTCCCCTCAACCTTGTTATCAACAAGAGTCATAAAGAAAATAGTTGTCGAGGGAGAAGCAACAAAAAAGAATCCCTCCTTATTCTCTCACTACTTGGATATCAAAAGGCACGATAGGGAGATGAAAATGGAGATTTAACCTTAAGAAATGGGGGAAATAGTACAAAAAAAAATATTTACAGCAGTGGATTGTCAACAAGGTTGTAACATCCCCACTATAATCCCTGGTTTAATTAATGCTTAAAGTAGATATGGTGAAATGTGGCTATGGCCAATCGATGTAATATGAAAAATGTATTTTTGAATTTTTAATAAATAAATGTAATACCAACTGCTGGTGGATATTAACATAGATGGGTTTTGGTTAATCCACAAGAGAGAGCAATGTCTAGGACTATCTAAGAGGGGCCCAATGGGGGAATTATTTATGGGTATTAATTTAACCCATATTTGTGAATTTTATTATCATTTGGGACAACCTTCTATTTTCCGGTTGAGTGCATGAGAGCCCAATCATTGAATACCTGTAGGTGGGTAGGTGTGAGAGTCACATCCCATAGTTATTGGAAACATGGGGATGAATACAATAAGTTTGGGAAAGAATGCGAGTCAAATTTTCTTGAGAAAAGAGAGGAATTTCGTATGGGCAGTTACATGGATGTTTTTGGCATGAACAACAAGAGAGAGTAGGGGAAAATAGAATGGGAGATGGAAAAGGAAGGCTGGGTCAATTCTAGAGCATGTTGGAGCATTTTGGAGCTGAAAATTGAGGAGCCAAGTTGTCAAGATTGAAGAGTGAGACCCTGGTGAGTTGCAATGTAACATCAAGTGATTGTTGTTGTTTTTATTGGTAGTTTTCCTCGTAATGAGTTCCCTTGAGTTCCAAGTAGTGATATTCTCAGTCACCTATGCTAGACAGACCTTGATAAATGAATGGGACACCTAAATAACTAACATAAGTGAAGGGGTACATTCCTTGGGTTGGGAAAGTCAAGGGGAAGAGAGCTAGAGGAAATTCGAGATAGTTGTAGGAGAATACTAGTGGATTGTGAGATATTGAGCTATGAGTGGACTATGAGAGACACCCTTATTTTATGGATTCCTAGTCCCATATCAGGGGTGTCTTTCTATTTATCTTTGGAACAATAATTATATGGTTTGGTGGAACATCTGTCCCAAGCAGTTAGTTGCCCAAGTGTTTTAAAAAAATAAGTGTTTACTTGTTTTTCTGAGTTATTTCATGAGTTTAATTGTTTTGCTTAACTTTGTGTATGTGAATGGTTTAGTTGTTACTGTAAATGAGTTTGTTATTTTCATTCATGTCCATTTGTTCATGTGGTAGTTGCATACAGTTAAATGGTACCATACAATGGTTAAATTGTGTATACTTCATAGCTAGTAAGCTATAGGATTTTGGTTAGCAACAAAATTTTGATTTTGTGTGTATTTTCATGTAGTAATGTTCCTAGGTTAAGATAGGGAAATATTACATATTGGTATCAGAGTTCAAGGTTCAACACCAACTTTGTATGGGCCAAGAGCTAGTTCAAAGTTTGCAAACAATTCATTGTTGCAGAGTTTTCATGGTGACAAATTTGGGAAAATTTGGGAAAATAGAGTGAAATCCCCAATTTCTTGAGAAAATGTGAGTTGATTCATCTCATAATAGTTGAAGAGTGGATTTGTGGTGTTACTCCACAATTCATAGAGTTAGTTTTGGCCTGCGAGGTCATTTTTTTGAATTTTAATGGTGACAGAAGAAATTGAGGAAGCGATGGCCCAAATCATATGTGATTCATAAATCAACAACCGAGATCAAATGTGGAGCTATTAGGAACTTCTATGTCATCTACAGAAGAATTTGGATCAATTTTTAGGGGTGATCCTAACCGTTCATTGGATAGTAGGATTGAACCTCGATTGTTGATTGGGAGTCGTCGATCGGGATGGTCGGGTCTGCAAGAGTAAGCTCGCAGGGGATAAGCTTGTCGGAGAAGCTTTGCAAGTGTGGGATTGTTGGCCCTTGGGTATGGATTGAGAAGAAAAACAAGCAAAAAGGAAGAGGAAAGACGAAATGCGCACTGCGAGGAAGACACGTTGACTAAGATCAGGTCGAAGTGGCCAAAGAAGTAGAAAAGAAGGAGCGAAGTACGAGAGAGTGAATTGTTGGATGAGAAGATAGGGAAGAACAGATCAACAAGGAATATGGATCGTGGACAACTCAACAAGAGGAAAAAACAATTGGTAGAAGCTTTGGAGTACTTCGCAGGAAGGAAAGAAACACAGGCTGGCGAAGCCCGAAAAATGCGGGTCAAGTTGACCTAGGGTTTTAGACACCTAGGGTTTTGGTATCTAGGGTTTTGACACCTAGGTTTCAGCCTAAGGTTGTCTGAGGGTCAATGTAATGTATAAATAAAGGTCAAGAGGACCTGGGATCGAGTCGATTATGTTATGTGAATGATTTTTATTATTGATGATAGAGGGAAGTATCGTGTGGTGAGAAAAGTCTGTGTTGTAAGATCTTCAGCTGGGTGCGAAGATCAACCCTGCAGCTGGGTGCACAGGGAGGAGAGAGGAGAAAGAGAAGAAGAGAGAAATCTGCAAGCTAAGAGTGCAGATAAAACTATATGTTTTATATAATATCAAGAAACACAGTTCTGTAGATGTAGCCCTAGGGAGAGGGTGAACCGCGTATATCTTATTGTTGTGTGGTTAATGTTGTGTTCTTTGTCTTTTGATTGCTCTGTTATTGTATTATTATGCTAGATCTGAGGTATACTGTGCGAAGTAGGTTTAAGCTGGTAAATGATATCTAGATGTTGTGTTGTTGTTGTATTGGATCCACTTTGCATTTTCTCTAGTTGTAGACACGTGTCCTGCAACCCCTTATAGCTACTTCGGGTGAGACTGCATCTGCTTCACAGGTGTTGCTGAAAGGGCCAGTAGTTAGGGCTTGTTGGTGCACTGTTAGAGATGAACCCTGGGTCTGCCCCTGTGCCAACAAATGGTTCTGTTGTTGGGACCAGGATCTTCTTGAGGGAATGTGAAGGTGGTTTCCATTGAAGACAGAGATTCAGAAATGGATAGAAGAACAAGAGAAGGACTTCGCAGAAGCCCAGAATAAGAACCCTAATATGAGCACAGAAGATTGGCTGGGAAGGTATATCTTTACTAATATACACAAGATTTTCTTTGGAGGAATTCACAAGGAGCTATATGAGTGGTTAGACATATTAGCAGATACCTAGTTTGAGATAAGATCTAGACCTCCTGTGGTTTGGATGTCGACCCTGATCAAGAAGGTTAAGAGAGTTGATAACATCGTGTCATGAGAAGTAGATCTCTGGTTTGATAGCACCATTGGAGGGTACATCACTGAGTTTGTTGTTGACAGAGTAGAGTCATATAGCCAAGCATAGAGATATTTCTTTAATGGACCTAGAGGAAATTTTTTACATTTTTGCAAGTTGAAGATCAAGATGCTATTGCATGAGAAGAACATCCTGAAGATACAATAGTTGGTCAGATTGAAAAGTTAATGTTTAACAATTCAGACAGCGACAACGACACAGAGGTTGGACATATGCGCAGTGGGAGGATCTTCAGAGAAGTTCCTTTGGCAAACCTGTTCGAGCAGGATCATGAACCACTTCTACAGGAAGAAGGGTTTTACAGTGGAGAAGAAGACGAGTTACTGAATGAGGAACATTCAGGGTCTGTTGTGCCAAGAGAAGAGAAGATTGTAGAACCTCGTCGAGAAGAATCAGAAACTTCAGGAACAGTGCAGGTTGTTGAAGTAAGTATTATTAATCCTCTTGTTGTTTCAGCAACATTAAGTAACCAGAGTAATCAAAGTAGTCAGAGTCATCAGAGAACTCAGAGCACTGTTACAAGCAGTTCAACACATACTAGGAAGATCCATGGCATATGAGATGAGGTTACCCACCTTTAGGGGAGACAGATGTGAAGATCCTGATCAACACTGGTTTCTATGTGAAGCTGTATGGAGTATTACGAATGTCACCGATGAAGCTGTTAAGCGAGATCATTTTAGTACTACCCTACGAGACCATGCATTGAGTTGGTACATGAAATATGTCCAAGGAGTTTCACAGCTGAAACCGTTGAACGAGATTAAGACTGCGTTGATCATTGAGTTGAAGAAACCCACGTCAAAGTCACAGTGAATTATAGAGTTGAAGGAGATCAAGCAGAAAGTAGCTGAACCTGTTTGGGAATTTGATCAGAGGTTTAAGACCTTGACAGGTCATTTGATTTTTTAGATCCCAGATGAACAGAACAAAGAATGGTTCATCGTTGCCCTCCTACCACACATCAGAGTCCCTTTGATGCAGCAGAAGTGTAACACTTCCACTACGGCATAATGGATTGTTTCCCATTTTTCTCTCTTTTTTCTTCTCAAGGGATAGAATCCCCGAGTCCCTACAAGGTCCTAGCGCAGGCTAGCTCTTCCTGTTAGAACTTTCCCTAAGCCAATCCGCCGGTTCTTTCATTGAAAACCCACCATGTACGACTCAAGTACCAAGTGCGGGTTTCACCTCCATGTGATCATCAGTTATGAACTCGGCCACGCCAAGCGGCGCCTTTCACACTTTGCGACTCAACGATGCATGAGGGTCGAGTATTTTCAACTCTTCAAACCTCGAAACCCAAAATCCTACCTTTTATTTGAGATCGAAGGCTGCGAGTCTCTCCCCTAATCCGACGGTCCTAGCCGTATCGGGACTTCGGTAACCGAGAGTTCGAAATGCAAGGGGATTGAGTCTTTCGAGTCTTCAAACCCAAAAACCCAAAATCCTACCTTCTATTTGAGATCAACGGCTGCGAGTCTCTCCCCTGATCCGACAGTCCTAGCCGTATCGGGACTTTGGTAACCGACAGTTCAAAATGCAAGGGGATCGAGTCTTTCAACTCTTCAAATCCCGAAACCCGAAATCCTACCTTCTATTTGAGATCGACGGCTACGAGTCTCTCCCCTGATCTGACGGTCCTAGCCGTATCGAGACTTCGGTAAATGGGAGTTTGAAATGCAATGGGATCGAGTCTTTCGAGTCTTCAAACCTTGAAACCCGAAATCCTATTCACACTAAGATGATTTAGAGTTTCGCACTACGGGACTTCGCTACTTGCGAAGGCGAGGGTTATCGCCCTATGGTTTCTCGGGTGTCGAAATGCTGAAAAGCCGAAACATATTCATACTAAGCCAATTTGGCGTTTCGCACTCCGGGACTTCGCGACTTGTGAAGGCGAGGGTTATCAACCTATGGTTTCCTGGGTGCCGAAATGCCGAAAAGCTGAAACATATTCATACTAAGCCGATTCGGAGTTTCGCACTTTGAGACTTCGCGACTTGTGAAGGCGAGGGTTATCGCCCTATAGTTTCCCGGGTGCCGAAACGCCGAAAATCCGAAAACTATTNCAGATCACTCCTGAATCAACGACCATGATCACGTCATGGTGTCGCAAATCGTGAGTTCGTGCAATCCTACCCCTTGACCACTCCAAGTCGCGGGTTAGCGAAATGCTACCCGACTTCCACGTGTCTCGCGTCGATGGACGGTTCCGAATACTTCAGGATTTTAAGGATGTTGCCAAGTCCACCCTCTGGCCTATGCAAAGGTTAAGGACAACGGGCAATAGAGCTCCGACGGATCCTTCTGGGGGTTTCCGGGGTAAATTATCCTTAGACTTGGTGATCTGACTAAAGCCTTCCTAAATCGCCGAGCTATAAACTCTGCGGTAGGGGTAAAGTAAACTCATGGGTTTACTACCATGGTATCCCTTTCAAGGGACTCACTCCGACTCGGGAGTGCGAGGAAACCCCCTGAGCGAAGTGCCTTCAGGAAAATTAAGCCAGGGCATAGCGTGAGCCAGGTAGATGGGGTCGTTCTCCAGTGCACGAACTCGTATCCTGAACCTATTCATTCTATGTCTAAACCGATTATGGTCATAAAAGTATCAATATGCATCCATTGTATTCCAAATCAAACCACAGGAAAACACTTCCATACAGAAAACATTCATGAGTGTATAAACATGAGCATGCATTTAGGTCAAAAGACAAGACATAACACTTATCAGAAAACACCGGGTGTGTTGCGACTACTGAGAGGGGTGCTCGTTTCCACCCAACCGTAGGCTCAATGAATCCAGATGGATTTACCACTAGCCACCCCCGAGCTAGACCACGATGCTTGGAGATTCAGTCTCCTATTTCTAGCTCCACGGAAGTCCAGAACAAAGGTTTTTCTCTCCTTCTCCATTGTTTGAGGCTCTCTCTCTGTCTCTCCAGAGTTCCTTTCGTCTTCTCTTCTGCGATCCCTGTCGCATATGCCCTCTACCCCCTTCCCCCTCATTTCCTCTCTTGCCTTGTTCTGCAAGGTTGCGTGTGGTGCGAATTCCCCCGTTCGTGGTCATGTCCGAGGGCTTCTACGGATGGGAGGTTCACCCCCATCCCCTCATTAACTCACGAGGAGCCTCCCCACCTACCATCATGGCGAGTAATTCATTCCAGGGTTAGAGAGCAGCTTTGGTCTTTGAGCCAGTAAAGACCAATACGGTATTGGTTTGGTTGAAGTTAATGCCACCATTCCAAGTGCCTTCCACCACCTTTCATTAACCATCATGGTCTCTTTTAGCACATCCCCCTCCCAACAATCATGCAACACATATTCATAACATTATTTACATTCATCGACCTTTTATACAAAGGTCCGT
>SNQJ01S0042198.1:59654-70263 GCA_010110895.2 Picea sitchensis | reverse complement strand
GAGATAACTCAAACCAATACAGAAAGTCCTCCCCAAGAGATGCGCCACTCTTCTTCTCCTCTCTCTAGTAATTGCAACTTGCCTCATCAGAGAAATGAGCAAGTGAGTTGTGTGTTAGAAGTGAGGCTCTAGCCTCCTATATATACAAAACTAGCACGTGTGAAAGGTCACCACTGGCAGGGACGACCTCTCACTCTGGGTGGGTAAACCCACCTTTAATTAATTCTGGGTCTTCCATAATAACTGATGGGGCCGACTTCTTATTCTTCCCTTTATAATTGTCCAATGACCAATCCGCAAAAGGGGATTTGGTCCTTATACAATTACCGACATGATTAATCCACAATGGGGATTAATCCAATAACAATAATAATAATAATGACATGATTAATCCGCAATGGGGATTTAATCCAATAATAATAAGAATTATCTTCACAGTTACATTATTTCAACAATTGGTTCAACGACTTCCTCGACCTAGAAGAGGTAGACTATGTAGACGTGAAGATGAGGTTGTTCATGCAGATTTTTGTGGGGGAGGTAAGGAAGTGGTTCAAATCCCTATGACCAACAAGTATTCAAGACTTCACCGTGTTCGAAACATATTTCATCAATAGATGGGGAGACAAGAAGAACCCCTTGCAGTTGTTGACGCAATACAATAACATGAAGAATGTGCCAGAGGACACAGTGAATTAATTCTCATCTTGTTTCATGAAAGTTTATAACTTGATTCCTGTAGAAGTCCAACCACCTCCTAGGGATGCGCAGTGGCGATACGCTGAATATTTCGACAACAATTTCTCTTTGCTGTTGAGAGAAATAAGATCAACAAACCTGGACGTGATAATGAGCAATGCGATTGAAGTCGAGGTAAATATGATGGCGCTAGGGAATATCAAACAAAGATTCAACAGAGGTGATAAGAATCCCCAAGGAGACGCGCATCCATCAACGTCGAGATCTGCAGACGAGAAATTCAACTTAATGATGAGAACCATGGAGAAGCTAATGGAGAAGATGTCTGTAGGAAATAGACCCAATGCTTGAGAACATCATGACCCCTAGCCCAAGAATCAAAACCTCAAGAGAGGTCAGGTTCCTCAGATTAGGCAGAGGGAGCAGAGAGATTAGGGCGACCAATAGACAAGACCTCCATCCCAAAACAACTACACGAATGAAGACTTTGATCAGATGTTCAAAGACCAAATTCATTGTTGTGATGAAAAGAACCCGTGCGTTTTCTTCACAAAGAGAGAACATGATCGGTACATAAGTAGAAACGATGATTTCATGCTAGAGACAGACGATGCATGGATTGGGGAAACTAATGATGCGTTGTCCTGGGAAACAAAAGAGTCCAGAAAATGTTATCAGAATGCCATCATGCAGTTTCAAAAGAAATATAACCTCAGGAGCAAGGAAGCGTCTACCAAGCCTCACTAGACTAATCCCATAAGGAAACCTCCGGTGGACGCCCCTTCCACAAGTTGACTGAGGCCGGGCAACATGAACAAGGATGCGACAGAAAAGGAAAATTTGAAGGAGGAGGCCCCGAAGAAAACTCTAGAAGAAAGTCAAGAAGCGGGTGGAAAAGAGTTAGAGAAAGTCTGTCCTCCATTTAACTTTGAACATGAAATGGAGAAAATCAAAATCTCTATCCCTTTCAATGAACTTATCAGAAAGGGTGAATACCGAGAGCAAATTATTAAAATGATGAAAATGGGAGGGACCCCTGACACTCTGAATGTCCAAGATGATCACCCTGCTATTCATTTTTGTTCGTGCATTGAGGAGACAAGTAATATTGAGGATGCACCTCCATTCTATGCTAGTTTGAAGGTTCATGACATGACCCTGCATAATGCCATGCTGAATTACGACGTGTTGCACAACCTCATGCCAAAGGTGATAATGGATGAACTAGGTTTGGATATCACTAGACCCTATAAGGACCTTTTCTATTTTGATTCGAGGAAAGTCAAGTTCGTGGGTCTCATCAAGGATTTGGTTATGTCATTGACCAAAATTCCTTCAAATAACATGGTTATGGATGTGGTCATGGTGGACATACCCCCTAAGTTTGGCATGCTCCTGTCTAGATCGTGGGCTACGAAGTTAAAGAGGACCCTGCAAACGGACATGTCATACAACACCATTTTGATCTTTGTCCAGGACAGATGGTTGTATAGAGAAGTACTACTGAAGTACATGGTGAACAGAAAGACGCATCCAAATAACCATCCCATATACTCCATCAATATTGAGGTTGTCTCTTCTATATTCTATAATGACCTGAGTTTTGAATAAGAAGAGTCGACAACCATCATGAACACCGATGAAGAAACCGTGTGGAAAGGAGCAGAGTGCATCGAATCGGAGGACCTCATGAAAAATGGTACATGGAACATGATATTTTATGGCGTGGTCAACAAAGAAGGGGCTAGGGCCGGTTTGTGGGTAAGCCCCCCTGAAATGGGCACAAAGTTGTGCTCATACAAGATCACATTTGAATGCACTAACAACATGGCTGAGTATGAGGTACTGATTATGGGCATGAAGGTGTTGAAAGAATTAGCTGCAAAGAGGATAACAGTGTGCAGAGACACTGAAATGGTCATAAACCAGGTTAAAGGCATATATCAGACAAAGAACCCCAGGCTGAGAGAGTACAAGAACTTGGCGCTAGACCTCCTCGAGGAATTTTTGGATTATGACATATCTGCTATCCTAATGGAGAAAAAATAGATCGCCGATTCACTGGCCACCTCAACCTCGGTTTTTAAAATCCCCATCTTCCCAAACAAGAAATATGAGATTGAAGTCAAACACATGTCGACAGTGCCTGGTAATATCAAGTACTGGCAGGTATTTGAGGACGACAAGCAGGTAGAAATATTTTTCCAGATGAGCGACGAGTTCACTAACACAAAAATTGATGACGAGTGTTGTTGTGACGAAGATCGGAGCGCGGATGCATGCAGTAATGACGACCCTTTCCAGAACTAGATCACGGGAAGGGACATAATACAATTGAAAAATAACATCATTCCGAAGGGGTTAGTACCACTGGAAAACCTGTTTGACAAAAATGACGTGGCCAAAAACCCCAAGATCGCTGCGAGCGAAGAGAATGTGGAATACTGCAACATCGGGACTGAGGAGAACCAAAAAATGATAAAATTATCGAAAACGCTTAGTCTAGAGGTCAGACAAGACTACGTCAAGCTCATGAAATACTTCCCTAGCATCTTCGCATAGAGCTATGATGATTTGAAGGTGTATGACACTGAAGTAATCCAACATTTCATCCCTCTCAAAGAAGATCAGAAGCCATTCAAATAGAAACTGAGATGGATAAATCCCTTGCTACTGTCGCTGATCGAGAAGGAGGTAAATAAATTTTTTGAAGCTAAGATTATCGTTTCTTGAATATTCTCGATATGGGTTGATAATTTGGTACCTGTAAGAAAGAAGAGCGGTGAGATAAGACTATGTGTGGACTTCTGAAACTTGAACAAAGTGTCCCTAAAGGACCACTTCCCTCTCCCTAAAATGGACTATATCCTGCAAAAGGTGGTGGGGTTCCAGAAGATGTCCATGCTAGATGATTTTTTGGGGTATAATTAGATCATGGTCCACCCAAACGATAGAGAAAAAACATCTTTCACAAATCCATGGGGAACATTCATGTATGCCAATATGCCCTTCGACCTGATGAACATTGGAACTAATTTCCAAAGGGCAATGGATATCGTGTTTGCCGACAAAAAGGAAAAGTTCATTGTGATCTATCTGGACGACATCACGATATACGCTGCCTCTGACGAACAACACCTTGAGCATCTGAATAAAGTTTTTGATAAGTGCAGGAAGTTTGGCATATCATTGAATGCAAAGAAATCACATTTCAGAGTGGAAGAAGGGAAGTTGTTGCGACATATTATCTCGAAGGAAGGCATTAAGATAGACCCCAGTCGGGTTGAAGGAATCTTGAAAATCGACACTCCACGCAGTAAAAAAGAAGTGCAATCCTTCCTAGGAAAAGTAAACTTATTGAGGAGATTCATCCCAAACTTGGCAGAGATCATAAAGCATATAACCTACATGCTTAGGAAGGGAAATGAGATCATGTGAACCCAGAGGCCAAGAAATATTTCGAATATATCAGAGTGGCACTGACTAGAGCCCCTGTGCTAGCCAATCTAGACTTCATGAAGGATTTCATCCTATTTTCATTTGCCTCAGAGAACACTATTGTCGGCATGCTGTTGCAAAAAGATGAGAAAAACTTCGAGAAACCTATAGCCTATTTCAGTAGGACGTTGAGGGATGCTCCACTAAGGTACGACATTATGGAAAAATAAGCATATGCCTTAGTTAAAGCCTTGAAGGAGTTAAAGACATACATATTTCACTCCCATGTTATTGCTTATGTGACCAACAATTCAGTTAAGGATATTTTGAATCAGCCTAACCCCGAAGGGAGGAGAGGAAAATGGATAACGACCATGTTCGAATATGACCTGGAGGTCAAGTTGACGAAACTAATTAAGGTTCAGGGCCTCATGAAGCTAATGGCACAGTCGGACTGTGACACTGTGGGGATAAATTTCATCACTGATATGTCAGAGTTCCCTCAAGAAGAAACGACTGTGCATGTGTCCCATGAGTTCGTTGATTCGTCGTGGTATGGAGATATCATCTATGTGTTGAAGAACCTTGAGGCCCCTTCGGATGTAAGAAAGACTAAGGAAATATTTCTCAAGCTTAAAGTAGTAAAGTTCTACATCTTAGACAACTCACTCTACTAGAAAGATCCTGGGGGAATGTTACTGAGATGTGTGCTGGTTAATGACACGAAGTGAGCCACAAAATAATTTCACAAGGGCGACTTCAATGAACACCATTACTGGAAGACCACCGCACAAAAAATCCTTAGGGAAGGTTACTATTGGCCTACAATATTCGTAGACATGTACAAAGAAGTCTCCAGTTGCCACAAATGTCATATTTTTGACGGGAGAAGAAAGATGCAACCCTTGCCACTAAATCCAATCTTAGTCAAGGCACCATTCATGCAGTGGAGTCTGTATTTCATAAGGGAAATAAATTTTCCATACTCGGCGCAACACAAATGGATACTCACGACCACTGAATAATTCATAAAATGGATAGAAGTGATCCGCATGAAACATGCTACCGACGCAGTCATCATCCAATTCCTAAAGATGAACATCTTGTCGAGGTTCGAGTGTCCTTTCAAAATCATAATAGACATTGTAGCTGCATTCAAGTCTAAGAGGATGGAAATGTTTTCAGGATTACAATATAACCTTGGGGCATTATACAACATACTAACCACAAGGAAATGGGTTAGGATAATCCTCAAATAAAAGCCTAACCAGGATCATCAAAAGGCTATTGCAGGATAACAAGAAAGATTGGCATAGCAATCTTATCTATGCGTTGTGGGCAGATCAGGTTACAACGAAGAATTCCATTTCAATGTCACCTTTCCAGATTGTATACTTCGTAGATGCAGTTTTCCCTACTACACTGGGGTTTCCTGTCAGAAAACTGATGCAAGAAAAGGAGGCCAAGATAAATGACGCACAAAGAAGAATAAACCAGCTAGTTCACACACAACAGATGAGGGAACAAGTGTACAATCGATCACAGCTCCACCAAGAAAAGATGAAGAAATCTTTTGACAAGCGTTCCAAGCCAGAATATTTCTAGTTGGGTGATATAGTGTTGAGATGGGACGCAAGAAATGAGGACAAAGGAAAACACAAAAAGTTCGACAACCTGTGGACGGGTCCATTCAGAATCAGTGCACATTGCGGAAATAATGCTTATTTTATGGAGGAACTAAATGGGGAATGCATTGGTTGGGGGCCTGTAAATGGCAGGTTCCTCAAACATTATCTGATGAAATAAATTTCGTTTAAGTCATTTTTCATTGTAAATAGTCATTTTATTTTTGTGTCAAGTCAATAGGTCAGCAGAGAATTGAAGGCCAAAGTGAAGGCCCTGAGTTTTATGCTGAGTCTTTTTAGAAACTACATTGGTAGGTTTAGGTTGCATCCTATTTTTCATATTGCAATGTCAAGGAGTTGAAATAAGGCCCAATGGTCAGGCACTTGGTCTACTGTTATTTGCTACCTCACAGGGAGGATAACATCCCCATTGGAGCCAGATGTTAGGGCCACCATTTTTCTTTCAGTTAGAGTCAGTTTTTTGGTCCAGTTATAACCCATGCGTCAAAGCACGTGAAGTCAGGTATGTAGAAGTGAAGGGGTAGAAGTCAGCAAGTGGTCGATTGACCCTTGGAAGTGGGAAGGGATGTTAGACTCTAAACGTACATAAAAAGGTACTGGATGTCATTCCCAGAAAGTTGGGTCCTATCAAAGTTGGTCTCTACGTGTCCTAGGTTGAGTCAAGTAGCTAATGGAGGTTGCGTCGACACGTGATGTAACTATTATTAGTTCATCATGGAGGCCGAAGGAATGAAAAATCGCGGCGTTTGCATCACATATGCCCTGCAACCCTTATCACATGTACTCTACATGCAGGGATGTGTTATGGAAAATATGCAACTCGATTCGAAACATCCAGTTGCCATGAGTTTACTGTTACTTGGCACGATTCCTCCTTCTGCTCATTTTGTTATAAATCCCATAGCTCCTGCACCCATGTTATTCATGAAATCAGTTTCAGTCTCTATTTGTAAGTTTTCTCATAGGCCAAGGTCGATCCGATTCTCCATCTTGGGCATCCGCTTTCCATACTGCGTGCAAGAAAAACATCATTTGCGCCATGATGACCTCTCAGAACATGAAAAAGGGTACCCGTTGTGGTAGGATCGCCAGACCCGAGCTCCAAAGTGATTGGGATTCATTCTCACTCACAACAGGCATACACACATATAAAAGGGATATTTTTCCTTTACCAACAGGAAAGATGACATCACACTGTGCAGAACTTGGAGTGGAAGGAACTTCGCAGAAAGGAGGGATATTAGAAGTCCTGTCTCCCCAACAACATATAGCTCAGAGAAGGGGCAGACCAAGGAAGAATAAGGAAGCCGGGGAAACTCAAATCTCAGATGGGCTTCATGCAGGACCAATCGATGAACAATTACTTTTGCGCGTCATCCGTCTAGAGCCTTTGGAAGTGCCAACCAAGGAAATGGGAGCAGAACGAGGAGGATAGATGCCACAGGCTCAAATGATCAAGAGACATCTCAGCAGTTGAAGAAAGAAAATATAGCCATCGCTGAGTTCTACCAATAAAATAGGGAGCTGAGACAACAACTGGTGAAAAATATCACAAAAGCATCAGCAACAGAAGGTCGCGAAGGGAACATGACGTGGCTCAAGAGACAACTCCGAGAGGCACATGATATGATTGTATAGCTGCACAAATCTCAACGGTTGGTGGAAGAAAGGTATGCCAAACACTCTAGAGAATGTGAAATGACCGAAGAGATAGCCCACGCAGCTCTCGCCAGCGAGAAGAAGAAACAAGATTATCCGAGTTCGTTCCTGTATTCGTAAAAAGACGACAAATCTTGATAATTTTGAAGGAGACAATCGCCTAAGACATTTTCCATTTTAACAACGGTCGCAACTGTCTACAAAGACTTGCCGCACACACTTCCCCTAGAAAATGAGCAAGCGATAGAAAAAAAAGGCTATTACAGTATATATCGGGGCTCTGACAGACACCTGTCCACCCGGATACCTGATTGATGACCAAATCCCCATGGCGGATTACAATGACCATGATGTAGCCAGATGTGCCTTTTGTCTATTTTTGGAAAACATCATATGAAGAGTTTTGTAACAAAGAACATTCATTTCTCGAGTTTGTACAGATAAAAGTTAGAAAGGTAGGGAAGCCCAAGTGACGCCCTCGTTTATATATTTGTTTTTTTTCGATGTAAGCCAAGTTGGTTGGAAAAATTAGTATAGACGATAACTATTGTATGTGATTTGAGTTTGACTGAAACTTAATGCAAAAGTCCTGTAGCTTTGATGAAAAGATTCTAATTGTAGCAGTCAGATGTATTGTGCTTCTTTATTTGCGTACATGCTTCCTGTCACCTTTATTCATATCTTTTTCTGTCTACTTTGGAATGAATTTTGGAAGTTGTGGATTCGCTGCGCAACGCCCTTTGTTTGCGCCATTTAGAAATTTTTTTTTTCTTCTAAAACGTTAACTCTGAATTCACCCACAACGGTGCTCAGAGTTACTTCCTGTGTTTTCTCCCTGCCACACATTACGATTGTGCACTGAAGACTATTGCTTGCTTAGACTTATCCTCTCAATCTTAGTCACCGAGTCATTTGTTTCTTTTGTCTTCCTCGAATCGACTCCATAGCCCAAGTCTTACTTTCTTGCACCAATATAACCAGAACCCATCATTTCAAAGGTGTTAAATATAGCCACATCTTTAAATCCATATCTTGCTCGGAGACAGAGTCTCCCGAGAGAGCCCTCTCCAGGTCCGAAAGGCTAGTTTCGGGCCTCAAATATGGTTGAAACAATTACCTCTATCGTCTATTTATTAGCCAAATAGATTTACAAAGTGCTAACATTCTGGTGCCATTGTCGGGGATGAAATTGAATAGATTTTTCCATGGGAGAACAACTAAGGTTGTAGTTTGACCCCTGAGGGTAATAGAGGGAAAAACATCTGCACCAGATGAAACCTTTACCCTGGCGACTCCAATAAAAAATACCAGTAGCTCCAAGTAGCGCAGTTCAGGAAACCTTGCTCCGAAGATGATCTATACCATAGAAAATCCTGACCCAAACCCTACGACCTTGATTTTGACGTGTTCTTTGAACAAACCCTATTCAGGTGTAAGTCAGAAACCAGTTTGGACGAGATAGTTTTTGACCATAAGAGATTCCAAACCCTAGTTTCCAATAATATTGCTCCCGGGGCTACGCAATTGTGGTACACGGACTCTTTCGACAATGATTTCTCTTTGCTATTGAGAAAAAGAATATCAACAAACCTGAACGTGATAATGAGAAATGCGATAGAAGTCGAGTTAAATATGACGACATCGGGGAAGATCAAACATAGATTCAATAGAGGAGATAAGAAGCCCCAAGGAGATGCGCAACCATGAACATCAAGATCTGCAGAGGACACATTAGACTTAATGATGAGAACCATGGAGAAGCTAATGGAGAAGATTGTTATCACTGAAATTTCGTCCGCACATGGCGACAAGAACTCCGCATCGTCAAAACAACAATGAAGTCATTCATGGCACTGGATTAATTTCACAGCATTCCAGAAGGGTCAAAAACTATACAAAGTAACCAAAAATTGAAGGGCGCTTCACAGTAGTTTGGTGCGCGTGCACATGCGCAGGACAAGAACGTACTCTGCGCGCATGCGCGCACGATGTGCGGCTGTCAACGAAAAAACCCGTGCACCTTCTAAAACGACACATTTATTGAATTGGCCAGCCTCTCAACCACTTACGGACCAGCTCCCAATCTTATTTGACTCCCAAATCCGAGCTGAATCCGCAGGGTAGGCGGGTTAATGATCTAATGAAGCCCTAAAGAGCCCCTTTTCACACTTTGAAGAGGTTACATAATCACTCGGTGATCTGCTATAAAAAGCCATGAAGGAACATTGTTTTCACAAGGAATTTCAGGTATTGTTATGCTACTAAGATTGTCAAGGGCTCACTCTTTGACAATAACACATTGGCAACATTTCATAGAGCCATTCGCCTCTCCATTGAGTGGATGTGCTGGGAGTTCTTTCACCATCAGTCTCATTTCTTCGCATTGTAAGGAAAACAATTTTGTGAGGGCCTCAAGAGCCTTCCTTTGGAGGAAAAAGGAACCACAGTTCCCTTCCTTCATCGTGCTTTGGTTTCATCAATTGATCAGTTCAAAACCATTGGTGATATCGGTGTCTTTTTTGTGTTTATTGTTTCTTTATCCATATGTTCACAGTTTTAGTTTGTTTTTATTTAAATCTTGCTTGTAGTTTGTTTTGTTTCCTCTAACCTTTCCTTCCACAGCTGCCATGCTCTGCAAGACCCAACAGGGCATGTAAGCACCCTCGATTTTCTCACCAGGTGACGAATTGGGTGCGAACAGACTGGCGACTCCACTGGGGAGTAGGTATCAATTCCTCCCTCATTTGGGTTTATTTTTCTTTCCTTTTGGTTTTGTTAACTTGCAGGGACACAAACCAGCCTCCGCCAACCTGCTAACCAGTCAATTCACAGGAGAATTGAGAAAAATCCATCCGGATTTTCTTTCTCTATCACTTGTCACAAGCGCGCGGGTATTCAACCCCACAGACGCGCATCTTATGCGCGTGCTCCTGCACAGTGTTCTGCCTCTGTGCACATGCGCTTTAGTTCTCAACACTTTCAGCGCGCAGGTGCCATATGCTCCTCTGTCTACACTGGAGGCCACGCATCTGAACTAAATTTCACATTGTAAGGTTTTTTGGATGTGGGGAAAGTCATTTTCCTTCTCAAAGAATGATGTTATGCATGCTCTAAATACTGCACCACTTAGACCCCTCAACTTATAAAGGGGATAGTCAAACAAACAT
>SNQJ01S0042198.1:44673-59644 GCA_010110895.2 Picea sitchensis | reverse complement strand
GTAATTGTATAAGGACCAAATCCCCTTTTGCGGATTGGTCATTGGACAATTATAAAGGGAAGAATAAGAAGTCGGCCCCATCAGTTATTATGGAAGACCCAGAATTAATTAAAGGTGGGTTTACCCACCCAGAGTGAGAGGTCCGCCCTGCCAGTGGTGACCTTTCACATGTGCCAGTTTTGTATATATAGGAGGCTAGCGCCTCACTTCTAACACACAACTCACTTGCTCATTTCTCTTATGAGGCAAGCTGCAATTACCAGAGAGAGGAGAAGAAGAGTGGCGCATCTCTTGGGGAGGACTTTATGTATTGGTTTGAGTTATCTCTTGAACATTGTATAAGCTATTGATGATAAGGAAGTTTTTGCTGGGTTTTCTTCCCCTAGAGGGTTTCCTAGGATAAATGTTGTGTCTCTTGTGAATGTGTATTTCTCAGTGATATTGTTCTTATTATGCTCTTATCTATTGAAATGCAAAGAACTATAATAATGGCATAAACATTAACACCAATCCATATGCTTCTGGGAAAAAACATTCCCTTCAACATTGTAGATCTTAATCCTCTAGCTGTAATTCTGGGGCAAATCATATAGTTGGTCTGGCAGAACGAGGGGGAAGAATCTGGCGGCCATGGCTCTAGGAGGATTTGGAACTTGAGGAATATTATTGGACACTAGGGTTTGGAATCTCTTTTGGTCAAAAACTATCTCGTCCAAACTGGTTTCTGACTTAGACCTGAACAGGGTTTGTTCAAAGAACGCGTCAAACTCAAGGTCGTCGATTCTTTGCGCATTGTATTTTGGTAAGGACAGACTTTTGTCTAGGTAATAGAATGGGTCCTCTTCTTACTCTCTAGTCCTGCACAAGATTTTCTTGGGGTCTTACACAGGCTCTGTAGGTTGTGGGTAATGATTTTCTCTGGTATAGATCGTCTTCAGAGCCAGGGTTCCTGAACTGTGCTACTTGGAGCTACTGGTCTTTTTTATTGGAGTCTCCAGGGTAAAGGTTTCATTCAGTGCAGATGTTTGTCCCTCTATTATCCTCAGGGGTCAAACTACAATGTTAGTATTTCTTTTAGGGAAAAATCTATTCAATTTCGTCCCCTGCAACGACGCCAGAATGTTAGCACTCTGTAAATATATTTGGTTGATAAACAGACAATAGAGGTAATTGTTTCAACCAACTTTGAGGCCCGAAACTAGTCTTTCAGACCTGGAGAGGGCTCTCTCAGAAAACTCTATCTTCGAGTGAGATATGGCTTTAAAGTTGTGGCTAGATTTAACACCTTTGAAATGATGGGTTCTCGTTATATTGGTGCAATAAAGTAAGACTTGGGCTATGGAGTTAATTCAAGGAAGGAGAAAGAAACAAATGACTCGGTGACTAAGCTTGAGAGGATAAGGCTAAGCGAGCAACATTCTTCAATGAAAATTCATAATGTGTGGCGGGGAGAAAACACAGGAAGTAACTCAGAGCACTGTTGTGGGTGAATTCAGAGTTAAATTTTTAGAAGAAAATGTTTTGTCTAAATGGCGCGAATAAGGGTCATTGTGTAGAAAATCCACAATTTCGAAAATTCATTCTGAAGTAGACAGAAAAAAATATGAATAAAGGTGACAGGAAGCACATACGCAAAGAAAGAAGCACAATACATCCTTATGCTACAATTAGAATCTTTTCATCAAAGCTAAAGGACTTTTGCATTAAGTTTCGGTTGAACTCAAATCACATACAATAGTTATCGTCTATACTAAATTTTCCAACCAACCTGGCTTACATCGAAAAAAATCAAATATATAAACGAGGGCATTGCTTGGGCTAACCTACCTTTCTAACTATTATCTCTACAGAGTCGAGAACTGATTGTTTTGTGTTACAAAACTCTCCATATGATGTTTTCAAAAAATAGACAAAAGGAACATCTGGCTACATCATGATCGTTGCAATCTGCCATGGGGATTTGGTCGTCGATCAGGTATCTGGGTTGATAGGTGTCTATCAAAGTCCCGATGTCTACTGTAATGGATTTGTTTTTCTGTCGCGCGCTCATTTGTTGGGGAAAGTGTGTGCGGAAAGTGGTTGTAGACAGTTGTGGTCGTTGTTAAAATGGAAAATGTCTTAGGTGATGGTCTCCTTCACAATTATCAAGATTTGGCGTCTGTTTGAAAATACAGGAATGAATTTGTATAATCTTGTTTCTTATGCTCGCTGGCGAGAGCTACGCGGGCTATCTCTTCGGTCATTTCACATTCTCTGGAGTGTTTGACATACCTTTCTTCTGCCATCCATTGAGCTTCACGCAACTGTACAATCGTATCCTACACCTCTCGGAGCTGTCTCTTGACCCACTTCATGCTCCCTTCGTGACCCTGTGTTGTTGATACTTTCGTGATCTTTTTCGCCAGTTGTTGTCTCAGCTTCTTGTTTTCTTGGTACAACTCGACGATGGATAGATTCGCTTGCTTCAACTGTTGTGATGTCTCTTGATAATTTGAGCCTGTGACATCTATCCTCCTAATTTTTCTCCCATTTCCTTGGTTGGCACTTCCCAAAGGCTCCAGGCAAATGGTGTGCATAACTAATTATTCAGTGATTGGTCGTGCACGTGGATCATATGAGATTTGATTTTCCCCAGCTTCATTGTTCTTCCTTGGTCTGCCCCTTCTCCAAGGTATCTATTTTTGGGGAGACATAATTTCTATTTTTCCTCCTTGCCACGTGGTTCCTTCCACTCCAAGGTCTACGCGTGTGATGTCATATTTCCCATTGGTAAAGGAAAAATCTCCCTTTTATCTTTGGGGATGCCTGTTGTGAAAGAGAATGAATTCCAATCAATCTGGGGCTCGGGTCTGGCGATCATGCCACTACAGCTACCATTCTTCATGTTCTGAGTGGTCTCCATGGTGCAAACGGTGTTTGTCTTGTGCGTAGTAGGTCGAGCGGATCCCCAATATGAAGAATCTAATCAACCTTGGCCTATAAGAAAACTTATAGACAGAGCTTGAAACTGATTTTGCGAATAACATGGGTGTAGGAGATCTGGGATTTATAATAAAACGGGAAAAAGGAGGAATCGTACCAAGGAATAGTGAACTCATGGAGACTAGATGTTTCGAATCAAGTTGCAGATTTTCCATAACACATCCCTATGTGTAGAGTACAGGCGATAAGGGTTGCAGGGCATATGTGATGAGAACGCTATGATTTTTCATTCCTTCGGCCTCCATGATGAATTAATAATAGTTACAGCACCTTCTGACGTGACCTCCATTAACTACTTGACTCGACCTGGGGCACGTAGAGACCAACTTTGACAGGACCCGACTTTCTGGGAATGACATGCCAGTACCCTTTACCTACATTTTGATTATGAAATCCCTTCCCGCTTCCAAGGGCCAACTGGCGACTTGCTGACTTCGACTCTTTCACTTCTATGTACCTAACTTCACGTTCTTTGGCACACGGGCTATAACTCGACCGAAAAACCAACTCTAACTGAAAGAAAAATTGTAGCGCTAAGAGTTGGCTCCAACAAGGATGCTCTCCTCCCTACGAGGTAGCAAAGAAAAGTAGACCAGGTACCTGACCATTGGGCCTTATTTTCACTCTTCGACATTGCAATATGAAAAATAGAACACAACCCAAACCTATCAACCCAGTTTCTAAAAAGGATCAGCATAAAAATCAGGGCCTTCACTTCGGGATTCAATTCTCTTTTGACCTATTGACTTGACACAAAAATAAAATGACTATTTACAATGACAAATGACTTAAACGAAATTTATTTCATAAGATAATGTTTGAGGAACCTACCATTTACATGCCCCCAACCAACTCATTCCCCATTTAGTTCCTCCATAAAATGAGCATTATTTTCGCGATGTGCATCGATTCTAAATGGACCCATCCATAGGTTGTATAAATTTATGTGCTTTCCTTTGTCCTCATTTATTGTGTCCCATCTCAACACTAGATCACCCAACCAGAAATCTTATGGCTTGGAACGCTTGTCAAAGGTTTCTTCATCTTTTCCTGGTGAAGTTGTGATCGATTGTACACTTGTTCCCTCATCTGTTGTGTGTGAAACAGATGGTTTGTTCTTCTTTGTGCGTCATTTAGCTTGGCCTTCTTCTCTTGCAATAGTTTCCTGACAGGAAGCCCCGGTATAGTAGGGAAAATTGTGTCTGCGTCGTATACAATATGGAAAGGCGACGTTGAAATGGAATTCTTGGTGGTAACCCGATCTACTCATAGTGCGTAGATAAGCTTTTTATGCCAAGCTTTCTTGTTATCCTATAGTAGCCTTTTGATGATCCTGGTTAGGCTTTTATTTGAGGATTCTTCTAACCCATTTCCTTATGGGTAGTACATCATAGAATACCCCAGGGTTATACTGTAATCTTGAAAAAAAATTCCATCCTCTTGGACTTGAATGTGGCTGCATTGTATGTTATGATCTTCACGGGACACCGGAACCTCGACAATATGTTCATCTCTCATAATTGGATGATGATTGCGTCGGTAGCGTGTTTCGTGGGGATCACTTCTATCCATTTTGTGAAGTAATTAGTGGTCACGAGTATCCATTTGTGATGCACCGAGGATGGCAGATTTATTTCCCCTATGAAATTCAGACCCCACTGCATGAACGATGCCTCAACTGATATTGGCTTTAGTGGCAGGGGCTGCATCTTTCTTCTCTCATCGAAAATATGACATTCGTGGTAACTGGAGACTTCTTTGTACACATCTGTGAAGATTGTAATCCAATAGTAACCTACCCTGAGGATTTTTTGCGCGGTGGTCTTCTAGTAATGGTGTCTGCCGCAGTCACCCTTGTGAAATTCTTATGTGGCACGCTTCACGTCATTCTCCATAAAACAGCTCAACAACATTCCCCCGGGATATTTCGAGTAGAGCGAGTTGTCCAAGATGCATAAATTTACTGCTTTAAGCTTGAGTAATCTTTACTTAGTCTTACTTACGTTGGGAGGGGCCTAGAGGTTCTTCAACACATATATGACATATGCATACCATGGTGAATCGACAAACTCCTGGGACACCTGCGCAGTCATTTCTTCTTGAGGGCTCTTTGACAGATCGGCGATGAAATTTATCCCCACAATGTCGCAATCTGACTGCACCATTAGCTTCATGATGCTCTAACCCTTAATTAGTTTCTTTGGCTTCATCTCCAGTTCATATTCCAACATGGTCGTTATCCATTTTCCTCTCCTCCCTTCGGGTTCAAGCTGAGTCAAGATATCCTTAATTGAATTGTCGGGCACATAAGCAATAATGTGGGAGTGCAATATGTATGTCATGAACTCCGTCAAGGCTTTAACTAAGGAATATGCTTGTTTTTCCATAATGTCGTACCTTAGTGGAGCATCCCTCAGCGTCCTGTTGAAACAAGATATAGGTTTCTCGAAGTTCTACTCATATTTTTGCAACAACATTCCAGCAATAGTGTGCTCTGAGGCGAATGAAAACTGGATGAAATCCTTCGTGAAGTCTGGACTGGCTAGCACGGGGGATTTATTTAGTGCCACTTTGATATCTTCAAAATATTTCTTGGCCTTCAGGTTCCACTTGATCTCATTTCCCTTCCTGAGCATGCAGGTTATATTCTTTATGATCTTTGTCAGGTTCAGGATAAATCTCAAGAAGTTTACTTTTCCTAGCAAGGATTGCACTTCATTTTTTACTGCGTGGAGTGTCAATTTTCAAGATTCCTTCAACCCGACTGGGGTCTATATTAATTCCTTCCTTCGAGATAATACATCCCAACAACTTCCCTTCTTCCACCCCAAAATGTGATTTCTTTGGATTCAGCGATATGCCGAACTTCCTGCACTTCTGGAAAACTTTCTTTAGATGGTCGAGGTGTTATTCGTCGGAGGTGGAGTATATCGTGATGTCATCCAGATAGATCATAATCAACTTATCCTTTTCGTTGGAAAACATGATATCCATTTCCCTTTGGAAAGTAGCTTCAGTGTTCATCAAGTCGAAGGGCATCTTGGTGTACATGAACTTTCCCCATGGATTTGTGAAAGTTGTTTTTTCTCTGTCGTCTGGGTGGACCATGATCTGATTATACCCTAAAAAACCATCCAGCATGGACATATTCTGGGACCCCACCAAATTTTGTAGGATATAGTCCATTTTAGGGAGAGGGTAGTGGTCCTTTAGGGACAATTTGCTCAAGTTTCGGAAGTCCACACACAGTCTTATCTCACCGCTCTTATTTCTTACAGGTACCAAATTAGCTACCCATTTTGATAATCTTAAAGAAACAGTAATCTTAGATTCAAACAGTTTCTTTACCTCCTTCTCGATCAACGGAAGTAGCAGGGGATTTATCTGTCGTAGTTTCTGTTTGAATGGCTTTTGATCTTCTTTTAGAGGGATGACATGCTGGATTACTTCAGTGCCATACACCTTCAAATCGTCATAGTTCCATGCAAAGACTTTGGGGAAGTCTTTCATGAGCTTAACGTAGTCTGTCCTGGCATATGGACTAAGCATTTTCGATAATTTTATCATTTTCGGGTTCTCCTCAGTCCCGATGTTGCAGTCTTCCACATCCTCTTCGCTTGTAGTGATCTTGGGGTTTTTGGCCACGTCATTTTCGTCAAACAACTTTTCCAGCGGCACTAATCCCTTTGGAATGATGTTATTTTTTAGTTGAATTATGTCCCTTCCCATGATCTAGTTATGGAAAGGGTTGTCATTTTTGCATGCATCTGCTCTCCCATATTCGTCACAGCAGCACTCGTCATCAATTTTTTTGTTACTGAACTCATTTCTCATCTGGAGAAATCTTTCTACCTACTTGTTGTCCTCAAACACCTATGAGTACTTGATATTATCAGGCAATGTCGGCCTGTGTTTGACTTCAATCTTGTATTTCTTGTTTGGGAAGATGGGGATTTTAAAAACCGAGGCCGAGGTGGCCATTGCATCGAAGATTTGATTTTTCTCCTTTGAGATAGCAGATATGTCATACTCCGAAAATTCCTCGAGGAGGTCTAGCGCCAAGTTCCTGTACGCTCTTAGCCTGGGGTTCTTTCTCTGATATATGCCTTTAACCTGGTTTATGACCAGTTCAGAGTCTCCGCACACTGCTATCCTCTTTGATCCTAATTCTTTCAACACCTTCAGGTCCAGAATCAGTGCCTCATACTCATCCATGTTGTTAGTGAATTCGAACGCGAGCTTATATGACCGCAGCTTTGTCCCCATTTCAGGGGGGATTACCCACACACTGGCCCGAGCCCCTTATTTGTTGATTGCATCATCAAATCTCATGTTCCATGTCTCATTTTCTGCATGGTCCTCCGAGTTGGCGCACTCTGCTCCTTTCCGCGTCGTTTCTTCATCGGCTATCATGATGGTTGTCAGCTCTTCTTATTCAAAACTCGGGTCATTGTAGAATATAAAAGATCCAACCTCAATGTCAATGGAGTATATGGGATGGTTATTTAGCTGCGTCTTGTTGCTCACCATGTACTTCAGCAATACTTCTCTATGAAATTGTTCATCCTGGTGAAAGATCGGAATGGTAACGTATGACATGTCCATTTGCAGGGTCCCCTTTAACTTTGCAACCCACGATCTAGACAGCAACATGCCAAAATTACGGGGTATTTCCACCACTACCACATCCATAACCATGTTCTTTGAAGGAATTTGGGCCAATAACACAACCAACTCCTTGATGAGACCCAAGCACTTGAATTTCCTTGAATCAAAAGAGACAAGGTCCTTGTAGGGTCTAGTGATATACAAACCCAGTTCATCCATGATCACCTTTGGCATGAGTTTGTATGGCGCATCAGAATCCAGCATGGCATTATGCAGGGTCATGTTATGAACCTTCAAACTGACGTAGAACATAGGTATTTCCTTAGTATCACTTGTCACCTCAACACGTGGACCAAACATAATAGCAGGGTGATCATATTGGACATTCAGAGTGTCAAGGGTCCCTCCCATTTTCAGCATTTTAATAATTTGCTCCCAATATTTACCCTTTTTGATAAGTTCATTGAAAGGGACAGAGATTTTGATTTTATCCATTTCATGTTCAAAGTTAAAGGGAGGACATACTTTCTTTGCCTCTTTTCCACCCGCTTCCCGGCTTGCTTCCGGAGTTTTCTTCGGGGCCTCCTCCTTCAACTTTTCCTTTTCTGTCACATCCTTATTCAGTTTGTCTGGCCTCGGTCGACTTGTGGAAGGGGCATCTGTCGGAGGTTTACTTATGGGATTAGTCTGATGAGACTCGGAAGACACTTTCTTGCTCCTGAGGTTATATTTCTTCTGAAACTACATGATGGCATTCTGGTAACCTTTTCTGAACTCTTCTATTTCCCAGGACAACGCATCATCAGTTTCCCCAATGCATGCATCATGTGTCTCCATCATGAAATCATTGTTTCTACTCATGTACCAATCATGTTATCTCTTTTTCAATAACACATGTGGGTTCTTGTCATCACAACAATGCATGTGGTCTTTGAACATCTGATTGAAGTCTTCATCCGCGTAGTTGTTTTGGAATGGAGGTCTTGTCTGTTGGTCGCCCTGATCTCTCTGCTCCCTCTACCTGATCTAAGGAACCTGACCTCTCTTAAGGTTTTGATTCCTGGGCTGGGGGTCATGTTTTTCTTGAGAAACGGGTATGTTTCCTACAAACATATTCTACATTAGCTTCTCCATGGTTCTCATTATTAAGTCGAATTTTTCATCTGCAGATCTCGACATTGATGGTTGCACGTCTCCTTAGGGTTTCTTATCACCTATATTGAATCTTGGTTCGATCTTCCCTGACGCCATCATATTTACCTCAACTTCAATCGCATTGATCATTATCGCATCCAGGTTTGTTGATCTTCTTTCTCTCAATAGCAAAGCGAAATATTTGTCGAAAGAGTTAGCATACTGCAACTGTGCAGCCCCGAGAGATGGTTGGACTTCTGCAGGAATCAAGTTATAAACTTTCATTAAATGGGTTGAGAATTCTTGCACCATATCCTCCGATGCATTCCTCGTGTTATTGTACTACGTCAACAACTACAAGGGGTTCTTCTTGTATCCCCATCTATTGATGAAAGATGTTTCGAATGTGGCAAAGTCTTGAATACTTGTTGGTCATAGGGATTTGAACCACTTCCTTACCTCCCCCGCAAAACTCTGCGTGAACAACCTCATCTTTGCATCTGCATAGTCTACCTCTTCCAGGTCGACGAAGTTGTTGAACCAATCCAGATGCTGATGGGTTGAAACGTTCCCTTCAACATCGTAGAGCTTAATCCTTTGTCTATAATTCTGGGGCAGATCATGCAGTTGGGATGGCAGAACGAGGGGGTTGAATCTGGTAGCCATGGATCTAGGAGGGTTTGGAACTTGAGGAATATTATTGGACACTAGGGTTTGGAATATCTTTTGTTCGAAAACTATCTTGTCCAAACTAGTTTCCAACTTAGACCTGAACAGGGTTTGTTCGAAGAATGCATCAAACTCAAGGTCGTCGATGCTTTGCATGCCATATTTTGGTAAGGACATACTTTTGTCCAGGTAATAGAATGGGTCTAGCACTTGCTCTCTAGTCCTGTGCATAATTTTCTCGGGTTCATACACAAGATCTGTAGATTTTGGGTCAGGATTTGATCTAGTGTAGATCATCTTCGGAGCCGGGGTTCTTGAACTGTGGTAATTGGAGCTACTGGTCTTTTTGACTAGATTCACCAGGGTAAAGGTTTCAGCTGGTGTATATGTTTGTCCCTCTGTTACCCTTAGGGGTAAAACTACAACGTTAGTCATTCTCCCAGGGAAAACTCTATTCAATTTTGTCCCCGGCAACGACACCAGAATGTTAACACTCTGTAAATATATTCGATTGATAAACAGACGACAGAGGTAACGGTTTCAACCAACTTTGAGGCCCGAAACTAGCCTTTCAGACCTGGAGAGGGCTCTCTCAAGAGAATCTGTCTTGGAGAGGGATATGGCGTTAAAGTTGTGGCTAGATTTAACACCTTTCAAATGATGGGTTCTGGTTATATTGGTGCAAGAAAGTAAGACTTGGGATATGGAGTCAATTCGAGGAAGGCAACAAAAAAAAATGACTCAGTGATTGAGCTTGAGAGGATAAAGTTAAGTGAGCAACAGTCTTCAGTGAAAAATCCTAATGTGTGGTGGAGAGAAAACACAAGAAGTAACTCAGAGCACCACTGCAGGTGAATTCAGAGTTAACTTATTAGAAGAAAAAGTTTTGTCTGAATGGTGCGAACAAGGGGCGTTGTGTAGCAAATCCATAGGCTCAAAAATTCATTCTGAAGTAGACAGAAAAAGATATGAATAAAGGTGACAAGAAGCACATACATAAAGAAATAAGCACAATACATCCAACTGCTACAATTAGAATCTTTTCATCCAAGCTACAGGACTTTTGCATTAACTTTTGGTCAAACTCAAATCACATACAATAGTTATCGTCTATACTAAATTTTCCAAACAACTTGTCTTTCATCGAAAAAAATCAAATATATAAACGAGGGCGTTGCTTGGGTTTCCCTACCTTTCTAAATGTTATCTCTACAGACTCAAGAACTGACTGTTCTGCATTTAAAAACTCTTCATATGAAGTTTTCCAAAATAGAAAAAAGGCACATCTAGATACATCATGATCATTGCAATCCACCACGGGGATTTGGTTGTCGATCAGGTATCTGGGTGGAAAGGTGTCTGTTAGAGTCCCGTTGTCTACTGTAACGACTTTGTTTTTCCACCACACACTCATTTGTTGGGGGAAGTGTGTGTGGCAAGTGGCTATAGTCAGTTGCAATCGTTGTTAAAATGGAAAATGTCTTAGGCGATGGTCTCCTTCAAAACTATCAAGGTTTGTCATATGTTTGCGAATACAGGAACAAACTCGGCTAATCTTGTTTCTTTTTCTCGCTGGCGAGAGATGCACGGGCTATCTCTTCGACCGTTTCACATTCTTTGGAGTGTTTGGCATACCTTTCTTCTGCCAAACACTGAGCTTCGTGCAACTATACAATCATATCATGTGCCTCTCGGAGATGTCTCTTGAGCCATGTCACATTCCCTGCGTGACCTTGTGTTGTTGATGCTTCTGTGATCTCTGTCGCCAGTTGTTGTCTCAGTTCCCTATTTTCTTGGTACAAATCAACAATGGATAGCTTTTCTTTCTTCAACTGTTGAGATGTCTCTTGATCATTTGAGTCTGTGGCATCTATCCTCCTCGTTCTCTTCCCATTTCCTCATCTAGCACTTTCCAAAGGCTCCAGGAGGAAAATGCGCATAAGTAATTGTTCAGTGATTGGTCGTGCACGCAGCTCATTTGAGATTCAAGCTTCCCCAGCTTCCTTGTTCATCCTTGGTCTTCCCCTTCTCCAAGGTATCTGTTGTTGGGGAGACAGGACTTCTATTGTCCCTCCTTGTCACGCAGTTCCTTCCACTCCAAGTTCTGCACAGTGTGATGTCGTCTTTCCCATTGGTAAAGGAAAACCCTCCCTTTTATCTTTGGGGTTGCTTGTTGTGAGCGAGAATGAATCCCAATAACTTTGGGGCTTGGGTCTGGTGATCCTACCACTATGAGTACCTTCTTCATGTTCTGAGAGGTCACCATGGTGCAAACGGTGTCTGTTTTGCACGTAGTATATCGAGCGGATGCCCAAGATGGAGAATCTGATTGACCTTGGCCTACGAGAAAAATTACAGACAGAGCTTGAAACTGGTTTCGCCAATAACATGGGTGCAAGAGCTCTGGGATTTATAACAAAACGGGTAGAAGAAGGAATCATTCCAAGGAATATTGAACTCATGGAAACTGGTTGTTTCGAATCGAGTTTCATATTTTCCATAACACATCCCTGTGTGTAGAGTACATGCAATAAGGATTGCAGGGCATACGTGATGCAAACGTCGTGATTTTTCATTCCTTCGGCCTCCGTGATGAACTGATAATAGTTACAACACCTGCCGACGTGACCTCCATTAACTACTTGACTCGACCTGGGGCACGTAGAGCCCAAATTTGACAGGACCCGACTTTCTGGGAACAACATGCCAGTACCCTTTACATACGTTTCAATTTTGACATCCCTTCCAAGGGCCTTCCCGCTTCCAAGGGCCAACCGACCACTTTCTAACTTTGACCCCTTCACTTATGCATACCTAAATTCACGTGATTTGACACATGGGCTATAACTCAACTTAAAAACCAACTCTAACTGAAATAAAAATGGCGGAGCTAACAAGTTCCACTACCAACGAGCATTTTTTTCGATGGAGCTTGATGATAGTTTTAAATGTCATGCTAGTTGGGACCCTGTAATCATCCCTGATAATTGATCTACTCCAAGAGAATTCTCGACCAATGGATCAAGTTGAGTGGAAGGATAGGATAAGCAAGGTAAAAGGGATAATATCCCAAATACCCAAATTCTCGATAGTCGTTGGATTGAGTTAATCTTTTTCGGGTTAAATAAGGACCATCAGATCTAAAGCAAAGTGATTCAGAATGTTTCTTAGTCGTTAGATCAAGATTTAATATAGAATTAAGTATTATTCGTTGATCTCGAATAGAAAGGGGGAATTTTTAGATCAACAGTGGTCAAATTCGGTGATGATCACTTCGGCAGAAAAGGGTTGAGATCCTGAATACCCGAAGGCCGAAGTCTTGAAGAGAACATGAGTCGTTCGATCTGAGAAATATTTTGGGAGTGATATTGATCATCCGATCTATAAAGTGGAAGGACAGGATAAGCAATGATGAAGGAAAAAACCCGAAGTCCCAAAGTAAATGAGGACCATCGGATCTGGACAATATATGATGGTCGTTGGATCATAATAGTGGTCAACTTCGACGCTGACCACTTCAGACAAAAAAGGATTCAGAACATATGAGTTCACCCAAAGGCTGAAGTTTCGAAGTCACTCTCATTCGTCGATCTAAGATACATTTCGAGAGTTAGGATAATCGTTAGATCCAGGAGAAGAATATCTACCACATCGAGAGATCTACGTCAATAGAGCACGTCAGCAAGGACACGTGGCACATTCATATAATGAAAAGTGTCAAGATGAAATCGGCATTTCAGGTACATGTAAATCACGAATCTGAGTGACACGTGACAACCACTCGTCACATGCCACGTCAACAAGTGACGTCAGCAAGTTATGTCACTCCGGGAGTTTTTACTTCGGGATTTTCACCACAAGCAAATTACCTAAAGCCCGAAGTCCCAAAGCTACGAAATGAACGAGAACCGTTCATTGTGCAAATAAACTCCAACCGTCCGTTCTACTTGGGTGACATGAACTTTGGAAGATTGTGAAGGAGAAATCACCTGAAGTACCAAAACCCAAAGTTAATGCTATCCATTCATCTACTTCGAACAACATTCTAAATCGTTGAAGTTTATGGACAAGCATATTTTATTTGGGAGAGTTTTAAAGAGCTTGGAAGTCGCGAATGACGAAGTCCCGAAGTATCGACAGTCCTCCATCTCATCGCGATATTAAAATGTGACCGTTGATTTTGATAAGTGATTAAACACTCGCTTAGCCCAGCACCTAGTCACCTCTTGTGGTCATATGCAATAAGAGAAATAAAGGTAAAAGTTAATACATTGCTAAAGTTGATAAGCCAGTGGTTTTGCGTTGTCAATCATATGTAAATGGTTTGAAGGAAGCGCCTCAGCATAACTTGATTTCTGCAGTATTTGCAGAGATTTGGAATTAAGTTAAATGAAATCGATCCATATCTATGATCGATTAATGAAAACCATTTTCTTTAAATTGAAAGGGATTCTCGATAATATTTGGATAAATAAAAACAAACGAGATTATTGTTAAATGAAGGGGTGTGATGGTCCAAACAAAGGAAACAATGTTTCATATCTCACACTAGTTGGAAGAATATATAAACGAGAAAGAGTGGTGAGAAGAATGTGTCTATGCAGTTCAAATAAGAAGATGAAAACAAAAGAAGAGTTCAAGAAGAAGAATTGTTGGTTCTAATGGGTCTGTCAATGTCTTATTGAAGATCAAGAACAGAAGAAGACAGAGAAGCAGTTATGCAATCCAATATTTGATATAGAAGACCTTTATTGGACTACAACAGATTCATTGAAGATTAAATGATAGAATCCAGAGATCAAGAGATGAAGTTTGACTACAGATAACCAGAATATCATACAAGCAGAGGTTGCAGCAGACAAGTAGAAAGTACAATAGTTAATGATTCTAAGAAGACTTGAAGAATTAATAGTATCTATGTTTTTTTATGAACACCTTGAATAGAGTATAGTAAAAGAGTTATAATTGTTATAACTTGCATAAAGGGAGGAAGGGTGGAGCAAGGGAAAACAAGTCGAAGTAAAAAAAAGTCAAATCTGATAGGACTTGTGTTAATGGTTGCATGAATCAAATTCAATGAAGAGCAACATAGATTGAATTGAATTGTGAAATTAAGGGTGGTTGGGTGGTGCAAGGGAAGGTTGGATCCTGCAAGGGAGTAGGTTCTTCATTGTCAGTTGTAGCTGACTAAATATGGGCTCGTAGACTCCTTCCAGTTGTAGTTGGTAAATAGGGTGTCGAAGCATCCTTTCAATGGTAGCTGATAAACTAAGGGGTCGTATCCTCCTTCCAGTTGTAGTTGGTAAATGGAGTGTAGAAGCATCCCTTCAGTCATAGCTGAAGAAACTTGGGGACAGACTCTCCATCAAGTTGTAGCTTGAAAACAATTTTGTAAAAGAACATTTTATTAATGAGAAAAGAGTTGGTGGTTTTCCCTGTTGGGTTCCACGATAAAATCTTGTGTTCATAAGAGTTTGTTGTTCATCATATATTAATTAATTGAATAATTAATGTGTGTGCTTAATATTGATGAAATTAAAAAGAAAAAAGAAGGCAATACTGATTCACCCCCCCCCCC
>SNQJ01S0042198.1:26728-40748 GCA_010110895.2 Picea sitchensis | reverse complement strand
TGAAATTACCGGACTTTTCCCATCTAGCCATACCGTTACAAATGACTAAATCGAAAGCCCCACATAGCGCAAGCAATTGTTCTCCAAAGAAATTGCAACCTTTATCCTCTGAAATTCGTTCCCACTGATGATTACTCTCTTCTGTAAGCCAGATAGGGTCACCGCCTTCTTTGCAACAAAGAATGCTAGCTTGTTCACCTACAGTTCTAGCATTGAAATCCCCCACTATAAGGACTTCACCTAGCTGAGAATATATTTCAATATCTGTTTTTAAGGCTGCAAAAGGATCTTTGTGGTCAAGCCCTCTACTTTTGTAGATTTTTGAAACTTGTGGCGCAAAATAGCATGCTGCAATTCTGATGTGATTTCCATTTTCTGATATTTTAAGCTAGACAAATTGCTTATTTGGGTCTTCTTTTTCTAGTTGAATGAAACGACCTTATTTTTCTCTTACTAATACCATGATACCCCCGTGCCCTTTGCCATTCCCTGTTGCCTTGTTCCACATTGTTGTCTTCCAATACCCTTCAAACAAAGGTGTCTTGCACCCTTCATGCTCATGTGTTTCTATGAGGCAAATTATGTCTCTATCTTCCGCAATAGGTCCTAACCCAGGTCCTTGTCTCCATGGGTAACCCCTGCAGTTCCAAAAAACTAATCTTAAGGAAACCTGGGTACGATTTGATTGCTATTTGTTTTGGCATGCAAGACTCACAGTTGATTCTTTGTCCCTGCTTGCCCATACTGACCTTGCTTCCTCATTTCTTGTTGAAGAGTTTGTTGCCTCTTCTTTGTTATTGTCTTGTTGCCTTGTTTTGGAAGGAGGCCCAAATTGCGCTATCACGGCTTTACCTTTATAAATCCAAGCTCTTTTTCCCTCATCTCTTACTGCCCTAACTTTTTTCATCTCGTCCCTCCTTTCCTCTTGTCGTCTTACAATCAAGTATTCTTCTAGAAAAAACCGAGAACCCCTCAAGAACTGCTTCCTACTTAGAATGATATCTTTATCACACAAGTTGGGCATGATGACTTTTATGGGTCTGTCTCTCTTATCGTTAGGCTTACCTACTCTCCATGCTTGACATATTTGTCCTTGCCATTGGAGCTTGTCTTTCAAGAAGTCTCTTGCAAGGTCAAGAGTACATTCATTTTTCCCATAATCTTTCACCCCCTTGATAATTATGTTTGTTTCTCTATCATGTCTTTCTTTGCTTTCTCTGTCTTGCATGTTGTCAACCTGAATGTTTCTTTCTCCTTCCCTCTTAGTAGGATTGCTAATAATTTGAGCCCAGGTTTTAGAGAGTTTTGCGGAATCTCCTTTCCTCCTCTTGATGTCTCTTCATTGTTGTCTATTTGGGTAACTACTTTCCCCTTATCCTGGGATGGCTTCACATTCATCACCTCTGTATTCTCCACTGCAATTTTCTTCATGTTTTTCACTTAGGCTTTCATGCGTTGCCATTATGTTTTCCCCATTCAGAGAGCTTCATGTAGCAATGACACTTGTTCCTTCAGAACTTTGTTTCTTTTTGCTAAATCTTGGTTTTCGGCTATTATTCTATGGATTGTACAATATCTTTCAAGCTCTTTAGCTTCTACTACTTCCAACCTCTCTTTTACCTTTAACAGTTCTTTCACATAAATATCAGATCACCAAGTGAGCGGTGTGGATGTAGGACTGTATAAGGCATAATCATCAATGATTTTTCCTTTTTTTTTGGATTTGTTGCCACATACTTGCCAAGAGGACTTGTTTGAATGTTGCTTCTTGCGAAGGACCCAAGTACTTTCCCTTTGAGACCTTTTTTTCCTTGTCTGCTCCCATTTCAGACGAGCTAGTCTTCGTTTTAAAATACCCCGGTATTGTTTGGCATTAACCCAAACCCACTTTCCAGTTTTGGCTGATGAGGCAATTTTCACTTGCCCTATGTCATTTGTTTCCACGGGTTCTAAAGTTTCTTGTCCCATTTTCATGATGCTATTAAGATAAATCAAAGTCTCTACCCAAAACTGACCCTCTATTTTATGCTTAACCCTTCACTATCTGTTGTTCTGACCGCTGAAAACTTGTTGCTCTGCCCACTATCCCTATTAGACCATTGTCCCTGTCCTTTGTTAGCCCATTGTCCCTGCCCACTGTCCTTCAAGATGAGCCCACTGTCTCTGTCCCTTGTCCCTGTCCCTGGATGTCTGCCACCGCCTTTAAAACAACACGCATATGCTTCTTGTTATTGAGAGCTTTCTCCAAATAGTTTGCATACATTCTTGAGGTCGGTCAATCAGTCAGTCAATCTGTTGATTCGCAGGCTTTAATAACAATCAATTTGTCCAATAGTTGTGAAACATTCACAGGTGGAATAACCTCCGCGCGCAATCTGTTATAACAATCACTACCAATGCTGAAAACCAGTCATCGGAATCATACAGAAATGATATACATCCCACGCAGAATATTCGAGTTCTAATCGGTGTATACAATCTTCCGAGTGTTTTTTTGGGGTTTCAACATTCAATCTCAATTTTCTGACCGTCAGAAGCTCATAATCCACTTGGAAATATTTTTCCTTAATTGACTGGCAACCTGCAAGAAATAGCTTTAATTCTATATTCTTCGTCGTGCACTGTAAATCCTCGTTTTAGAAAGGTTATGCTTCAGACCAGCGATCCAGAGGCCTTCTATATTATGAGTGTTAAAGCATCAATGATTGTTTGTTGCTTAAAGCATCAACTATCAATATCAGGCTACAGCTCCATCAGACACGTAGAATTTAGGGATAAAGAGAGGGCTTAGTTTTGCGGTGCATAATTTAAGGTTGGATACAATAATGACGTGTCCTTTTGCAGCAACACAAATTTATTTCCAGCAACACAAATTTTTAATTTCACTATCGTGTCCTTTTGCAGTGGTTTCTATGGTTTTTATTTTATTTAATGGTGTTGGTAGTTCTCTTGATTCGCCTCAAATGCGTTTCCAATAGTATTAACAATGGGTAGTGCAATAATTCTTCCAAAAGTTTTATTTTGTAATTCACCTTGGTGATTTTCGTGTTTTAATCGAACTTGCACCGAAATAATATTTTTGTCACGAAATTTCTTAATTTTTAATGGCCAAAGGTTGATTATGGTCAAATACCTGAAGAAATTAGAGAAACTCTGAATATTTGAATGGTCAAAGGCCTGCAATGATGTTGCTACAGGCAACAGAATTTGACCTAAGGTCTATGGGCCAAAGGCCAAGATAAAAAATGAGGCCCTAATACTAATGTGATGAACAAATCTTGTTCATATATAAAATATCCAAAATAGAAAGGATATAACACAATAATCCATTTAGGACTGTAAAATATATGTTGGATTACTAAGAGGGGGGGTGAAACATTAATAGAGAAATCTAATCATTTTTAACCATATAATGCAAGTGTTATATCAATGTAGCATTATCATCCAATATTTGCAGAGTAAATAAACAATGAACAATCATACACATACACAGTACACCATGTTGGAGTTACTTCACACACACCTAGGATTTATTTTTCCTATTTTTTTTCCTTCTTTATTAGTTATAATTAGTCATTATCCAGTCTCCTATAATTTAGAGGAGAATATTCCACCTGGAGAATATTGTCTTTCAGTTGACACTTTAGTTTGACTAGTTGCGTTGAGTTTAGATGATGCATTGGTTTTGTCACCATGCAACATTGGGATCATCACCATGCTAATTTAACCTTGCCTTGGTATCATCACTAGAGTGGCACATTAGCCTTGATTCCCTGAGTTAACTCCTCACTACTTTTTGTTCAGTCAGTTAACTGAAGACTAGTTGACTAGTTAACTCAACTAGGTGGCAATTCACTCTCGTAACTGCCTGAGAGACTAGACTAGGTGGCATCTTACTCCCGTAACTACTGGTGTGTGTCCATATCAATATAGACCACCACTATGGCTCATTCTTTGAGTGTGGAATACGGTTAATGAGAATTATTTCATTCTTTCTATCCTTCTTCTTCTTTCTCAATTTCTCTCTGCAAATGTGTGTAGTGTTTTCTAGATAGATATATTTTGTGCAAGTTCAACACATTTACATGGTATCAGAGCCAATGGACTGCTAATCAAAATCTACACCAAAAATTTTTGCAGGTACAAAAGATTGAAGACATCAAAAAGATGGATTATTCGTCGGAAATACTTCTCACGGCTCATAATTATTTGAAATGGAAGCCAAAAAAAATTCTTCTTCTTAGATGCAGAGACTTGTACCAAATAACTATGGAAATGGAAGTAGAACATGATTCCACCGATGAGAAAAACAATTTTTTCAATAGACAAGATATGGCCATAGGCTGGATCCTCTCATTTATTTCTCCTGAAATTCTCCATCAAGTATATGATGACTCACAAGAATCAACTCCGAATGAATTATGGACCAGATTGGAGGTTCCATTTGGGAATAAACAATATTGTGAAGATTTCATGCAGGAGGTTGAACAGATAGAGCCAGAAGAGAAGCCATCAAAAGATCAAGCCTCTTATTATGAAGAGTGTTCTACAAAAGTATTTGCAAAAAATTGTATTCCATTAATTGAAGATGATGTCTACTCCATTTCATATTTTTTTTCTAAATTTCATGTGGAAGATATCTGGCATGCATCTCAGGGGTCACAAGCATACACTTTTCCATGTGCAATGCATGCATCTCAGGAGACAAAATGGGAGCCGTGCACATCAGACTCAATTCTGATATTTTCCGAGAAACATTTGCAGAAACAAATTGGATATTTGAATTCCTATCAGAAAACATCCAATTTCTAAAACAAAATCATCCAAAATGGAGTCCAGAAAGTGAAGTTATGATCTTTTTAAAATCAACAAAATTTCAGCATGTGTGGACATATCAATGATTCATATACTTCATCAGATATTTGTAGACATATACATCTTCAACAAAATCTTCAACGAGCACAAACTTGCACAGTTGTGAAGTCTTCTTGGAGTAAAGGACAAGGTTGCTTAGCAACTGCTTTTTTGTTCCTTCTCATTTTATTTTTTATGCATTGTAATTTGAGGGGGGCGGGGGGGGGTTCCCATGAGTTTTTCCCTCTTTACTTATTTATTTCAATGTATCTTTTGTATTTGGGTACCTAACATGGCCTCGTTGTGACGCAGACCGCAACCTCTACCTCAACAAAGGCCCCTGCGCTGACCTCTCGGTCTTAAGGATCGTTCTAATTTTACCCTCGAGCCAGAGTGGCTCCTTCGATTCTCCACTGGAATCTCCTTTGAAATTGACCCACAGGTCTTTTCAGCTCCTGGCAGTCTCTAGGCCGGTCACTGTTCTCTTCTCAACAGAAGAATAGAAAATCAAGTTTCAGGGTTCTCAAACTCCCGATGTCATGACCCTTTGATTCCCGATTTCCCGATCTCCGCTTCCCTGATAGGCTCTAATCTTTGGTTAGCTCTCTGGGCTAGACTCGTGGTCCACATGACCTCCTTTCACATGACCTTCGTCTTACCCCCTTTCATGATTTCGTGACTTCAAAGGCCGAAGTGCTTTGGCCTTCGATTCCCTCGATCTCACGAATGTCGATTTCCCGATATGACTTTTCTTTCGGGACTTTCTCCGAAAGTTGAGATTGTTGCCACGCATCCTCAAATATGGACGACTCTCATATGCTTCGGGGTTTTCACCTTGGAAATTCCTGATTCCCCTGTTACGACGAGACGATGTCAGCTGGCCCCGCACGTAACTTACCTCCTCATCGGGATTTCAGACTTTGTGATTCCGAATTGCAAGAGTATCCTGTCCTCAGGACCTCCGAAACGCCAAACCTCAACTTCTTTAGATCTTCCGACATGCATCCCAAATGATGGACGGTTCAGATCAAACCTCAGACTTCACCAAACGCAAAGTCAAACCACTCACTTATATGAGCCCCGATGACCGAATCCCCAATTGGGCGGTCAACCGACACGTGTCCTTCCTGAGATCCACGGCTGTGATCCCCTCATTGTTTCGAGACTCAAGAGGTATCGGACTCTTGCCTTATAAATTCCCAATATACCGATGACTCTCGATTCCTGCCACCTGTCCCAACAGATGGACGGCTTTGAACTTGTCGGGATTTTCACGATGGATTTACCCGATCTCTGGTCCATGGGATTTCCGATATCCTGATTCCCGACGCCTCGATATCCCGATATGTGTCGGGACTCTTGCTTGGCTTGAGAAGGTTTAAACCTCGTACACCTTCCGGTCAATCCAACGACTGATGGGTATCTATGGGAACATCTGACGGTCCCCAATCTCCTGGGATTGCACCTTGGAAACTCGGTCGTAACCTCCTCGCTCCTTTGCCAGATCTGACGGCTGGTGGGATTTTTCTCTAGATCTGACGGTGCAGATCGTTTCTTCCTGTGCGCTCACTATGATGCTCTCTGGACGTGAAATATTCAACGGTCCAAATTTCTTCAGCCAATCTGACGGCTGTTGTGCTCCCTCCTGAGCTTCTACGCTTTCTTCCAGTGCTTGGAAGAATTACAAGTTCTCAAAGGCCTTGACCTTTGCCTTTCTTTTCTGCGAGCTCCTTTACCTGGGTTCTCGCCTGCATTCTCCACGATGCTATTCCTCTTGAGCTTTACTCCTTTCGAATCCTTGAAGGATTCTTTGACTTCTGCGCCTCTGCAGAGTCTTTACGTATGCAAAGTGTTATCTCTCTTGAGCTCCTCAAACACTCAGACCCCTAAGGGATTTTATCTTTCTTCCTTTCTCCTGCAAATGGAGAATGTAATGCCCTCCTTGCTATTTCTCTCCCAAGCAACCTCTTGCTGAGTCTGCAGGGTGTTCAGCAACCCTGTGAAGATCCCTCAGTGGACTCTTCTTTTAAATTCCAGAACTCAAAGAGTTCTCTTCTCTTCTACACCTTCCTGCACAATGTCTCAATGCCCACCTGGCAGAGTGTCAAGAATCCTCAGTGATTCTGACTTCTTAATAACTCACATCAAAGTTCTTCCTATGTGCACTCCTTGCACTGGCTCGATGCCCACCTGGAAGAGATTATGTCTGCAACTGTGTTCTCCTTCCACAACTTAGCCTCCAAGGTGTTCAACAACCTTGAGGTCTTTCTCCTGATTCATTGATTCCAGTAATTGTGCCACAACATGTCTTTGTCTGAACCCACAGAATTCAGAAGTGCTTCAGTGCACTGGTATTCAGAGACCGCAGTACCCTGTCATGACCTCCTGGCATGAAACCACAAAGACCTTCACCTGAAATCAAACTTACTCCTACAAATTCAAACCTACAACATACATTCATATCACATGAAGAACACTCACAGACATTCATTTAACACATAATCATGTAGGAAAAACTGCTCTTTGTATTAAATATGGCAAACGCCTGCATTTACATGGTGTTCCTGAGCACATCCTGTAACAAAGGTCTCGGATCCTTCTCTTCTTCTCTCTACTCACAGACTCTAACTCAACTCTCCTCTTCCCACTATCTCCCTCTTTCGAAATGAGATCGAAATTGATCTTTTACATGAGGGGGCTCTTCGAGATCTTCCCTCAAATCTACCTACCCTATTCAATTACATTGAATGGGTTGTCTAGTCCGCTATCTGGATCTAGATCTCAGCCTTACACACATTAAAGGCATACCTACCTAATGCCTGCAAAAAGGCACGGCTCTATGGCTCAACAGCCTAAGAAATTAAATTACATTCATTCAAATTTTAAATGAGGTTGCGCCTCTCTTCAACACATGATTTGAATTCGCTGACGTGGCTGGCTGGCTGGCTGACTGATGTGGAGACATGCTCCTACATCATACTCCTCAGCTGCAAAATTCATGAGCTCCTACTCATGAGCTTCCCATCTTATCTTTTTGAAATCCTCCTGGATCCCAAATCATCCTCTGGAGTTGTTCATATGCTCCATCTATTTGTTGTTGTTGTTGTTGCTGCTGCTGGTTCTCTTATGCCCAACTTCTCCTTGCTGGAAGTTCATGCTGAATCTACCATCAGCCTTCTGATGTCTTATATTACTTCATCCAGCTGCTCCAGTGGCTAGCCCTGTTCATGCAGTCTCCTCAGCTGAAAATATTTTCGGCACATGGGCAGATCACTGTGATCTCCCATGCCCTCTTCATCAGCTTCCAACTTCACCTGTTGGATGTGCACACCCTGCACTTTCACCCTTCTCTCCAGGGCTTCAATTTGTTCCCACAGATCAGCAAAGAAAATGTTGTCTGCCTCTTCTTCTTCTGCTGCTGCAAACTGCCATGCTTCAGTCCTTCCAGCTTCCTGGATAAATGTGTCGAGCCACTCCTCAGAATGCTCAGTTTCTCCTTTTGCTTCCTTTGTTTTCACTTTCAATGTTGCAGCTTCCTCAGCTTCCTGGATGAATGCATTGAGACACTCCTCAGAATGCTCATTCTCCTCTCCTGCTTCTTCTGTTGTCAACTTCAATGCTGCAGCTTTTTCATCTTCCTGGATGAATATATTGAGACACTCTTCAGAATGCTCATTTTCCTCTTCGTCTACTTGGGCAGCTTCCAAAGTCTGCTCCAATTCTTCCCGGACAGTCACAGCTGACTGTTCTTCTGCTTTCGTTGCTTCATATGCAACACAGACTTCTGCCTCCTTTCGGGCAAATGGTAGGAATACTTTGATTCCCCCAATCATCAGAAGATTTCTCAGATCTTCCTCCTCTGTTAGCTGCACATGCTGATCCAAACTCACCTCTGAGTTTATGAGACCCTCAGATAGTCTCATCTGTTCATTCCTGCCCACCTAGCAATATGGGATCTATTCGCTACCCTCTTGGCAGTCTTCGAGATCCTGCAACAACCTCATATCATTGCCCAACTGACAATGTGAAATTCCTTGGCTGTCCTCCTGACAATCTGTGATATACCGCAGTGATCTCAACTCGTTGCCCACTTGGCAAACTGGAATTTCCTCCCTGCTCTCCTGGCAGTCCTTGAGATCTTCAACTGATCCCATTTCACTAAGATCTCTCCCAGTCTCTGGTTCACATATCTGAACCATTTCTTTAGGTCCATCGAGGTTTTCATTGTACCTCAACCATCCTCTTAATATCCTATGATGTCTTCTAGCCATCAACTCTTTGACTAGCCATTTTACCTTTGACTTCCTCATGGGCCATTCATACACCCATCTCGGCTTTTCTTTCTGTTGCATCCGCAATGCAAGCTTTTCTATTTCTTTCTTTATATCAGCGAGCTCTTCATCTATATCTTCTTAGCTCCACAGACTTGAGTTTTTCCTCCCAACATATCTACGGCCTTAAATAGCCATGTTGTTGTCTATATTCCTTCATGGCAAATATGTTGCTCACTCTGCAAACCTGAGTGTCCCAGCTTCTCCTACAGTCCTCCTGACTACTTATGGGTTGTTGCCATCCTGAAAACAAATCCTTACAGAGTTTCCAACACTCTGTCTTCCTTTACCTTCTCGATTCACCTGAAATATACAAGTGAAGTCCCACTCTGATACCAGACTGATGTTGTGTATCAGAGTGCTATTTATCTCTTATGCCTCCCTCGCCTGAAATATACAGACAAGAATAAGGCTCTGATACCAAACTGACGCAGACCACACCCTCTACCTCAGCAAAGGCCCATGCATTGACCTCCCGGTCTTAAGGATCATTCTAATTTTACCCTTTAGCCAGAGTGGCTCCTTTGATTCTCCACTGGAATCTCCTTTGAAATTGACCCACATGTCTTTTCGGCTCCTCATAGTCTCTAGGTCGGTCACTGTTCTCTTCTCGACAGAAGAATAGAAAATCGGGTTTCGGGGTTCTCAAACTCCCAATGTCATGACCCTTTGATTCCCAATTTCCCGATCTTCGCTTCCTCGATAGGCTCTAATCTTCGGTTAGCTCTCTGGGCTAGACTCGTGGTCCACACGACCTCCTTTCACATGACCTCCATCTTACCCCCTTTCGGGATTTTGTGACTTCAAAGGCCGAAGTGCTTTGGCCTTCGATTCCCCCGATCTCACGAATGTCGATTTCCCGATATGACTTTTATTTCGGGACTTTCTCCGAAAGTTGAGATTGTTGCCATGCGTCCTCAAAGATGGACAAATCTCGTATGATTCGGAGTTTTCACCTTGGAAATTATCGATTCCCCAGTTACGACAAGACGACGTCAGCTGGCCCCGCACGTAACTTACCTCCTCATCGGGATTTCGGACTTCGCGATTCTGAATTGAAAGAGTATCCTATCCTCAGGACCTCCGAAACGCCGAACCCCGACTTCTTCAGATATTTCGACACACATCCCAAATGATGGATGGTTCAGATTGAACCTCGGACTTCGCCAATCGCAAAGTCAAACCACTCACTTATATGAGCCCCGATGACCGAATCCTCGATTGGGCGGTCAACCGGCACGTGTCCTTCTTGAGATCCATGGATGTGATCCCCTCGCTATTTCGAGACTCAAGAGGTCTCGGACTCTTGACTTCTGAATTCACGATATACCGATGACTCTCGATTCCTGCCACCTTTCCCAATAGATGGACGGCTTTGAACTTGTTGGGATTTTCACAATGGATTTACTCGATCTCTGGTCCACGGGATTTTCGATATCCCGATTCTCGACGCCTCGATATCCAGATATGTGTAGGGACTCTTGCTCGGCTTGAGAAGGTTTAAACCCCGTGCACCTTCCGGTCAATCCAACGACTGACGGTTATCTATGGGAACATCTGACGGTCCCCAATCTCCTGGGCTTGCACCTTGGAAACCCGATCGTAACCTCCTCGCTCCTTCGCTAGATCTGACGGCTGACGGGATTTTTCTCTAGATCTGACGGTGCAGATCGTTTCTTCCTGTGCGCTCACTCTGATGCTCTCTGGACGTGAAATCTTCAATGGTCCAGATTTCTTTGGCCGATCCAATGGCTGTTGTGTTCCCTCCTGAGCTTATGCGCTTTCTTCCAGTGCTTGGAAGAATTACAAGTTCTCAAAGGCCTCGACCTTTTCCTTTCTTTTCTGCGAGCTCCTTTACCTGGGTTCTCGCCTGTGTTCTCCATGACGCTATTCCTCCTGAGCTTTACTCCTTTCGAATCCTTGAAGGATTCTTTGACTTCTGCACCTCTGCAGAGTCTTTACACACGCAAAGTGTTATCTCTCCTAAGCTCCTCAAACACTCAGACCCCGAAGGGATTTTATCTTTCTTCCTTTTTCCTGGAAATGGAGAATGTAATGCCCTCCTGGCTATTTCTCTCTCAAGCAACCTCTTGTTGATTCTGCAGGGTTTTCAACAACCCTGTGAAGATCCCTCAGTGGACTCTTCTTTTAAATTCCAGAACTCAAAGAGTTCTCTTCTCTTCTTTCCTGCCTGCACAATGTCTCAATGCCCACCTGGAAGAGTGTCAAGAATCCTCAGTGATTATGACTTCTTAAGAACTCACAGCAAAGTTCTTCCTCTTTCCACTCCTTGCATTTGCTCAATGCCCACGTGGTAGAGCTTCACAGAACTCCTCAGAGCTTTTGTTTGCAACTGTGTTCTCCTTCCACAACTTAGCCTCCAAGGTTTTCAACAACCTTGAGGTCTTTCTCCTGAGTCGTTGATTCCAGTAATTGTGTCGCAGCACGTCTTTGTCTGAACCCACAGAATTCAAAAGTGCTTCAGTGCACTGGTATTCAGAGACCGCAGTACCCTGTCATGCCCTCATGGCATGAACCACAAAGACCTTCACCTAAAATCAAACTTAATCCTGCAAATTCAAACCTACAACATACATTCATATCACATGAAGAACACTCACAGACATTCATTTAACACATAATCATGCAGGAAAAATTGCTCTTTGTATTAAATATGGAAAATGCTTGTATTTACATGGTGTTCCTGAGCACGGCCTGTAACAAAGATATTGGCTCCTTCTCTTCTGCTCTCTACTCGCAGACTCTAACTCAACTCTCCTCTTCCCACTATCTCCCTCTTTCGAAATGAGATCGAAATTGATCTTTTACATGAGGGGGCTCTTCGATCTCTTCCCTCCAATCTACCTACCCTATTCAATTACATTGAATGGGTTGTCTAGTCCGCTATCCGGATCTAGATCTCATCCTTACACACATTAAAGGCCTACTTACCTAATTCCTGCACAAAGGCACAGCTCTATGGCTCAACAACCTAAGAAATTAAATTACATTCATTCAATTTTTAAATGAGGTTGCGCCTCTCTTCAACACACGATTTGAATTCGCTGACATGGTTGGTTGGTTGGCTGGCTGATGTGGAGAGATGCTCCTGCATCACATTGTCAGGACGCATTCTTTATTTTCATCATAGTGATGTTCAGGGGGGTGTTGGAGTTACTTCACACACACCTAGGATTTATTTTTCCTAAAAAATTTCCTTGTTTATTAGTTATAATTAGTCATTATCCAGTCTCCTATAATTTAGGGGAGAATATTCTTCCTGGATAATATTCTCTTTCAGTTGACACTTCAGTTTGACTAGTTGAGTTGAGTTTAGATGTTGCATTGGTTTTGTCACCGTGCAACATTGGGATCGTCACCATGCTAATTCGACCTTGCCTTGGTATCATCACCAGAGTGACACATTAGCCTTGATTCCCTGAGTTAACTCCTCACTACTCTATGTTCAGTCAGTTAACTGAAGACTAGTTGACTAGTTAACTCAACTAGGTAGTAGTTCACTCCCGTACCTGCCTGAGAGACTAGACTAGGTGGCAGTTTACTCCTGTAATTGTTGGTGTGTGTCCAGATCACTCTAGAACACCACAATGGCTCATTAGTTACTCATGTATCCTATATCTATTGTAAAGTATTCACTCTTTGAGTGTGGAATATGGTTAGTGAGAATTATTTCATTCGTTCTATCCTTCTTCTTCTTTCTCAATTTCTCTCTACAAATGTGTGTAGTATTTTCTATCTAGATATATTTTGTGCAGGTTCAACACATTTACACACCAGTGATTTTACGTGGAAACCCAAAGCGGGAGAAAACCACGGAATGTTTTTTTCTTATATGTCTTGAAGAATTACATTCATTGGAAGCACCAACTTCCTTTGTTTTCCAGCTGCAACTGGAAGGAGGCTCCAACCCCCTAGTTTCTCAAGCTACAACCTGAGGGAAGCTCCAACTCCCCAATTCTATGGCTACAACCAGAAGGAGGCTACAACCTCCTATGTTCTATGGCTACAACTGGAAGGTGGCTACAACCACATGTCCTTGCCTCGTCCAATCGCCTTGACGTATAAGTAGAATGATGGGACCATTGTCACACTATCACTATGAGATATACTGCTATAAACTTGCACCAAACAACCTATACCAATAACATAAACCATGTATCAACCATGCATCAAACTATACCTCAACCTATAATCAACCTGTACCATAAACAAGTGCATCAACCATGCACCAACTTGTACCAAACAACCTGTAATCAACATGTACCATAAACAAGTGCAATAACCATGCACCAACATGTACCTCAATTTGTACCATGAATAAGTTCATCAACATGTACCATAAACAAGTGCATTAACCATGCACCAACCTATACCTCAACCTGTACCATGAATAAGTGCATTAACCATGCACCAAACCTGTATGAATAACCTATCACAACAACCTGTCCAAACAACCTATCACAACAACCCGTCTCATCAATCTTATTAACCGAATCATATCTACTCTCCAAGACAACTCTCAAAGATGTGCATCAACCAAGCATAACACAACAACTCGTAATCATCACCAAGATCAATATGTGCTTCTAATAATATACCAATACAAGTATGCTACATCATCCATAAACCATGTGTCAACAATACTACTAACAAGTGTCTCCAACCATGTATGAAGTATGTACCAATCATGTATCAACTACTCATCAACTATGACTCATCAAGATGTACCAACATCATCAACTATACACCTCATGTATGTGCCAACTCATCAACTACTTGTCTCAACCATGTACCCAACATGTACCTCAACCAAA
>SNQJ01S0042198.1:8690-26678 GCA_010110895.2 Picea sitchensis | reverse complement strand
ATGTACCAACATCATCAACTATACACCTCATGTATGTGCCAACTCATCAACTACTTGTCTCAACCATGTACCCAACATGTACCTCAACCAAAATCCCTCATCAATTTCATCATCCAAATCTAATTTGTAACTCTATAATAGACTTGGTGTATATGATCACATATTTGCAAACCTTCCTTAACTTTAACAACAAGAGACTAGCATTTTCATCAAACTTTACTTTAGTCTCACATGACTAGTTTTGGATTAGTCAACAACCCTAATTTGAAATGATCATAACTATGTACCCGTAACGAATAAAGATCTGAAAATAGTATAAAATGTTCTTCATTGTGTTTTATTCAATTCCTCTAGGTGTCACTACTTGGAACCTCTCAGAAAAGGATTTATAGAAAAAATGACATACCTTGTTGAATTCTGACTTATTTTAGAGAGAGAACGTGTAGAGCGTGCCCCGCACAGAATATTTGTTGTATGGATCTAAATTTTTTAAAAAACATACTAAAGAATGTAATCTAACTAACACATTTGGTCTTACTGAATTTGGATCTGTTATGAAGAAGTTATTATGTTTTTACCCGAAACACATGTTTTAGACTAGTTTCAGGACTAGCCACAAACCCTATTTTTCATGGAGTGTAACTCCAAAAATACAATGACCCACAAGCTGAAATTTGTACCACATCTGCTTGGATATGTTTTCTCAATGGCCTCCCAATTTCATGGTCTGAATCATTCTAGAAAAAAACGTAATTGAGAAAATGGTGAGATGACCTATAAATAACATACCTTAGAAAGCATCATCAAAAGAATTTATCCTCCCTTGAATTTTGGCCTTATTACTTCACCTTCCCTCTGAAATTCGGCTTAGATATCCTTTGGTTACCTCAGTCACCTATAGATATTCAATATTCTCAAGTTTGATTGAAATGAGAGAACCTTGCCTCTTATTTATACTCTCCAAGTAACTTCCTTAGAAGCATCTTCTAGGCCACTTTGTCCACATACTTTGTCCACATAGTCACCTATGTCCAACTTTGCCCAAATTGCCACTTTTCCATGTATCCAATAGTCACTTGACCACTTAACCCATTTTCCTCATTTTAGGGTTAACCTTCTTATAACCACTTTCCATAATTAGAAATTTCTCCATTTACTTTATTATTTAAATAATCCTCCTTGACTTTGTCACTTCACTTTATTATTTAAATAATTCTCTTTGATTTTGTCAATTCACTTTATTATTTAAATAATCCTCTTTGACTTTGTCACTTCACTTTATTATTTAAATAATCTTCTTTGAATTTGTCACTTCACTTTATTATTTAAATAATTTATTCTTTGCAATCACTTTGACTTCTTTGACCTTTTGGGGCTTCAAGTCAACATACGAGGGTCCTCCAAATTCGTAAGGTCATAACTCTCAAACCATGAGGAGTTATGTGACGTTCCACATACCACCAGAAATGGCATGACATGTACTATCCATATAGAATAGTCTTACCTGAAAATATATCAAAACTCATATCATTATACATCAAACAAACTTGGGTCCATTACCCAAACCTCGATTCTCCAACTTCACATGGCCATAACTCTCTAACCATGAGGAGTTATGCGATGTTCCACATACCACTGGAAATGGAATGACATGTACTACCCATATAGAATAGTATTACCTTAAAATATATTAAAATTAATACCATTCTACATCAAACAAACTTGGGTCCATTACCCAAACCTTTGTGCTACCGAAATTCACTATTGGACTTTCTCCAAGGGTTGACATCAATCTACAATATCACTCTCCAATGGTTGATATCAATGAAAACAAACAATCCATACCAACTGTCCATCAACCTAAGCCAATTGTCTAATAATATATTGTAAAAGAATGTATTATAGATGGATTATGAAGAAAATGAAAGTGTCATATATAAATACAGATCCTAAAGGCACTATGTCAACTATTCATGAATGGGTGTGTCCCTTAGTTAACTATTATTTATTATTACTTAATATTATAAATAATTGTATGTTACATTGTGCATGTAACTATGATGTTGATGAGTGGACGTTTGGCAATGTGTGTCCACCCATTGATAACAATAGAACAACCTTCCCTCACCCATGCATGTTTCGTCCTCTCTTTGTGCACAATGACATTGGACAATTTCCTATCTAAGATCACAATCCTCAACTTATGTTCACCTAGGAGCACATATGAGGGTCATGTTATTGCAATTTCCTTGACCATCTCCTTAAAATAAGGAGAGCGACTAACATGGAAAGGAATGCCATTAGAAAAAAGAAATTTTCCAATGGCATCATGTGTATCATCACAGTTCAACTTATTTTACATCCCTACAACAGTTGGTCCCATTGCACAAGAATGAGAACCCTTATGTTTGGATGAAGATATCCCATTGTCAACATGAGATGGTGGAGGCATAAGGCCAATGGATGTTTTTTTTTTCCTTTTGATTTTCTTTTGGATCTTGTAGTTGCTTCCACATTGTGATAAGCTTCACTCATGACATTTAGGCTAGAGAAGGTGTTGTTTGCATTTGTTTCCATTTGTATCCTAAAAATCTAGGATCTTTCCATCATGGATAATTTTACACATACAATAACCCCTTTGCCACCTATTCCCAAAAGGTGCATCTTAACTTGACTATATGTTAGGGACCTAACCTACCTAACCCCTCAAGTGGGTAGAATAATATATCTCCATGTAATAAAGGTCAATATTAATAAGGCCTAGCAATAAGGAGGAATAAGTCAAATGTAAGAAGACCTAATAGAACCTTCTGCTTCTAGAAGGATCTTCCTCTAGATTGTTCTTTTATATGGATAGATTTAGTATAAATAGGAATAGAAGGGTATGAGAATTTTTGTCTTGAATATTATTGAAACAGAGCTTTGCTTTGTAGGAGGTTTCCCCCTCAAAGAGGCAAGTGAACATTGCTCTCAATAATCAAAGTGTTCTTTCTACTGTTATTATGGTATTATTTTGGTATTGTTCTGGTTATATCATTGTTTCTCTTCCATTTATAGCTAATTATTTATGTTATGCATACTATTTTATATCTGGAATACTACAAGTGGTATCAGAGCACCTTCTTGGCAGAAAATTGCAAGTTAATTTTTTTCAGGGTAGAGACGTATTTCGACGTCTTAAAGCTATAGAGATATGTCATTACACGCATAAACTCATGGTCATGGATTCATACACGTAGGAAATACAAGTGGTACTTAAGCGCACATCTGTTGGCCACCCTTGTAACCCTTGTTGGTACCCCTTCGAGTGTTAGTGAATCATACAACGCCTGTATACGGATCGACCTAGATCTCCTGAATCCCTCCATAGATATTACGATTGGCCACCTGACTTCTATAGTGAAATCGAGAACAACACTCAAGAACATACTCTCTAGTACTTGGGTAGTCAAGTAGTACGGCTAGGGGCACGATCTAGCCTCCTTAGTTGGTGCCCTGAGATATTAGGTCGAGTATTACTGTTGGACCCCACATGTATATCAGAGATCTATAACACAAGGAAAACCCTTGTCTGTAGAACCCTTGAATACCCTAACCCTTGGGACAGAAACAAAAATAGAACAGACAAGATCTGTTTTCACGCAACTGTTTCTTATGCATTCGAGTTGCGAAATTACTACACATTTCTTCTTGTTAAGAATTTGGGAATTTTGTCATTGCAAAATTCTTAGTATTCTTCAGGTCAACACACTTATTTGGGACCTATTCCATTAGATTCCCCTTTTCTCCCTGATTGCAGTCATACCCTTCATGTTTAATCCTTTTTGTTTCAGTGGACCCGACCCCTTCCAAGTTTCCCTATTATGTCGCCTATTCCATTATATTTCCATTCTTGCATTGATCATCGTGGTACCTATCACTTATAAGTCATTTTTTTCAATCCCATCCACCCATTTTTCCTCACCCACACTTCCCCTTTCCAAATGGCCACCACTCACAACCAAGAACTCCAAGATTCCATCAATCAAGCACATGCCTCCATCGAACAGACGATATCTAAGATTGGTTCTACCAATTCCTGCATTGAAAAAGTAGAGCACAAATTTGACACCATGGAAGACAACTTCACAACCCAATTTACCACCCTCCAGTCTGTTGTCAATCAATTGTTGAACCTCCCTACAGGTCCTTCCTCATCAGACCAACCCGATGTTGTTGATTCCTCTCAGTATTTTCATTTTCAATCCAACTCCTTTCATTGTGAACCATGTCTTCCCCACCTAGAGGTCAATAAATTTGATGGCTTCGATCCTACGGGTTGGGTCACTCAAGTAGAGCATTATTTTTCTCTACGTGGTATTACTGACGAGTTGGCCAAACTTCGTTATGTTGTCCTCTATATCGATCCTAAACACTGGAAATAATGGCAATGGCATAAAAATTCACTTAAGGGGTATATTGTCTGGACCCAGTTTGTTGCAGAGCTCTATGCCCGCTTTGATATTGATACTCTCTATCTTGGTTGTTTCACCAAGTTGAAATAGTCAGGCACAGTGGAAGAATTTATCATTGCTTTTGAGAATTTTTCCTTTCGAACAAAGGGCATGTCAGATGTGTTCTTCCATGAATGCTTTAGCAGTGGACTCAAGGATGAAATCTGATCCCAGGTTCTCATGGCCTGCCCTCAGACTAGGTTGGAAGCTACTAAACGTGCTAAAGAGTCCCAACAAGTTGTTTTTTCCTAGAAAAAAAAACCCTCTTTTTTTCCTCACCCTCGACCCACTAATTCTAACCCCCCTATCACTCCCCTCAAGGTCCATAAACTCACTAGGGATGAAATGTTTGAACGCCAATTGAAGTGTCTTTGCTATAGTTGTGATGAAAAATATTTTCCAAGGCATAAGTGTAAGGAACAAAAACTTTTATGGTTATTTCTGAAGATGTTCCTGAAGATGATGTGACAGTTCCCCTTGTTGAAGAGCCCTCCCTTCCCGATGCTACCCAGGAACCTGTTGGCCCACCTGAATTTGACCCACTTATTTCCTTGCATGCCCTCGCTGGCTTCTCTTCCCCTCAAAACCTCAAGCTCATTGGCTATATTAATCACAGGAAGGTCATCATCCTTGTTGACAGTGGTAGCACCCACAATTTTATTCATCATCACATTGCCTAGGAAATCGATTTCTATATTCGTGTTATCAATAATTTTCAAATCATGATAGCCAATGGTAGGTACATGAAATGTGGTGGGTGTTGTGAAAATGTTCATCTTCAAATTGGACATTACCACCTGAAATCTCATATGTTTTCTATTGACATGGTTGGTTGTGACATTGTTATAGGTGTTGAATGGTTACACACTTTGGGTCTCATTCTTATGGATTTTAAGGAATTAACCACACAATTCCAACATGAGGGACAAAGGTATCAATTCCAAGGTATCACAGTTGGTTCTCCTGAGATAATTAGTTCTCATCACATGGAAAATTTCCTCAAGAAAGGCCACTCTGGTATTATTGCTCAACTCCATTATATTCAAGTTGTTGAGACACCCTCTGTGCATCCTGACCTCCAAGCTATCCTTTCCACACATCCAGTTGTTTTCTCCACCCCTCAGGGACTTCCTCCTTCTCATGGTGTTCATGATCATTCCATTTACCTTGTTCCTGGTATTCTTCCTCCCAATGTTCTTCCTTATCGTCATCCCTTTTCCCAAAAGAATGAAATTGAGAAAATAGTGCAGGAATTTCTCCAATCTGGTGTTATCTTCCCTAGTATCAACCCTTATTCTTCCTCTTTGGTCATGGTACTTAAGAAAGAAGGTACTTGGCGCATGTGTCCTAAATTTCATGCCCTCAATAAACTCACCATCAAGGACAAGTTTCCCATTCATGTTATTGATGATCTATTGGATGAGCTGAGTAGTGCTTAGTACTTCACTAAACTAGATTTGTGTTCTGGTTAACACCAGATACGTATGAAAGAAGATAACATACCCAAGAATTCCTTTCGAAATCATGAGGGTCACTATTAGTTTTTGGTCATGCCCTTTGGCCTATGTAATGCCCCCTCCACCTTCCAAAGCCTCATGAATCATGTCTTCCATCCTTTTCTCCATCATTTTGTCTTAGTTTTCTTTAATGATATTCTCATCTATAGTAAAACTTGGCAATCTCATCTTTCCCATGTGGATCAAATTCTCCATCTACTCTCTCAGAACCAAATTTTCCTCAAATTCTCCAAATTCTCCTTTGATGCCTCAAAAGTAGAGTACTTGGGTCATATTGTTGGCAATCTTGGTGTCCAGGTGGATCCTAAAAGGATTGAAGCAATGCAGGATTGGCCTCGCCCCAAGACTATCAAAATCTTGCATGGTTTTTTGGGTTTAACAAGATTTTATCACAAGTTTGTTCAGAATTATGGAAATATTATGGCCCCTCTCACTGCTCTCCTTAAAAAGAATTATTTCACTTTGACTCTCATAGCAGATCAAGATTTTCAATATGTGTACTACTTCAGTCTTGGCCCTTCCTAATTTCACAAAAACCTTTGTCCTGGAATGTGATTCCTCAGGCAGAGGAATTGGAGTCGTCCTTATGAAAGAAGGCAGGCCTTTGGCCTTTACCATCAAATAATTGTCAGAACACCATTTGGGCCAATCAATCTATGAAAAGGAAATGGTATCTATTCTGCATGCAGTAGATCTCTAGTGCCCTTATCGCCTGCGACAATGCTTCCAAATTAAGACAGATCATCAAAGCCTCAAGTATTTTTCGGAGCAACAACCTTCCTCCCCAAAGCAACAAAACTGGGTAACTAATATCTTTGGTTATTATTATGAGATCATTTACAAGAAAGGAAAATAAAATGTGGTTGTTGACACTCTTTCTCGAAAATATGAAGATGAAGGGTCCATTTTCTCCCTCTCATTCATTGTACCAGATTGACTCCAAGCTATGCATCAAGAATGGCTACATGGTCCTAAAATCTTGCATCTGATCCAACAATTGCAATCCAACTCTCTAGGTTCCCCAGGGTACTCTTGGAACAATGATGAGCTTCACTACAAAGGTCGTTTGTATTTAAGTTAACAGTCACAACTTAAATCCATGGTGGTTTGTGAGCTTCATGCTACTCCCATAGTTGGGCATTCAGGGTTTACAAAAACCTATGACCAGGTCAAACCTTATTTTTTCTGGGATGGTATGAAAAAGGACGTTCGTACTTTTGTAGAAGAATGTGATATTTGTCAACACAACAAAGGTGAAACCATCAAACCTCCTGGCACACTCCAACTGCTTCCGATTCCACCCGCTATTTGGAGGAACATATCTATGGATTTTATTGTGGGATTGCCTAAATCTGACAATAAGTCAATCATCATGGTGGTCGTGGATCATCTTTCCAAGTATGCTCATTTATGTTCTCTTCAACACCCATTTACCGCATCCACTATGGCTCAAATTTTCATGGATCATATCTTCAATCTTCATGGCATCCCTCATTCTATTATTTCTGATCGAGATCCCACCTTCACCACCAATTTTTGGTAAGAATTGTTCAGACTACAGGACACCCAATTGCATCTCAGCACTACCTATCATCCATGGATTGATGATCAAATTGAAGTCATCCACAAGTGTTTGGAGACTTATTTGAGGTGTTTTGCCTCTGAAAGGAAAAATCAATGGGCTCAATGGTTACCATTATCCAAATGGTGGTACAACACTTCTTACTATACAACTACTCGCATGACTCCTTTTGAGGCAGTTTATGGCCAAAAGACACCTTCCATTCTCTCCCACATGTCAGGTGTATCGAAGGTCCAAGCGGTTGACCAAACACTTACAGCTCATGAGGTTGTTCTCCGTACCCTCAAAGACAATTTGGTCTTGGATCAGAATCGCATGAAGCAACAAGTCGATCAAGGTCACTCAGAACATCAATGTTTTGAAGGAGACCATGTATTTCTTCGACTGCAACCTTATAAGAAAACTTCACTCAAGGCCAAACATTGCCAGAAACTAGCGCCCAAATTTTATGGTCCTTATAAAGTCCTCAAGTGCATTGGATAGGTGGCCTATCAGTTAGATTTTCCCAGTAATTCTAAGCTCCATCTTGTTTTTCATGTCTCCTACTTAAAGAAGGTGATTGGAACTAAGTGCCAAACTAAAACCAAACTTCCTGAGTTGGATGAATAAGGATCCATCTGGTTGCAGCCACGAGCATTTTTGGACTTGCAAGAGTGTCATGTTCATCGATGTACCATCAAGGAAGTGTTAGTCTAGTGGAAATATACAACTCCAGTAGATGCCACCTGGGAGCCCGCTAACATTCTGCAGCAATTTCCTCATCTCAAGCCTTGAGGACAAGGTTGATTTCAAGGGGGAGGGCATGTTAGGTGTTAGTCCCTAAAGTTGCACTTGACTATGAGAGGGAAATCTAGGGAATCATTAGGTTATTGCAATGATATTTTTTTAAGGGTTTTGAAATAGATTTTTTAGAAAAATGGTTGAAATTTGGTTCAAGAATTCAAATAAACATATAACTCAAATGTAAAAGAAGGAAAACATCCCACTGATTTAGTAAATGGTAGTCACCTTAATAGATCATAAAATAATGTGAATAAAGAAGGGAATATATGAGAGTATCTAGTTTTTCAACTCCATATGGATTTATTATTTCAAAATTTCATTGAGAAACAATAACATGTACTTGAAGACAATCTTGATAATAAAAAAAGACAACAAAGTTTTCACCGTGTTACTTAAAATCAAGAAATCAAATGCATTGCAACAAAATAAATGAATTCAAGTAAGAAAATAAATAGAATAAGATATGAAAGAAGATATGACCATAAACATGCCTTTTCCATTTAGTATCAATATGGAATATAAACTGTCTTATAGTGGATTTCACAAACATTTCCTCGAATGCCCAACTTCTCGACCTTCATACAATCTTTCTTGTGTCTATTTAAAGTACATAGAGTATTCATGTAGATCCTATTATCTAGTTTACATTTTTCTAATAGGATCATGTTAATGCCTATTTTCTAGGAAAATTAGCTCAAATGAGCACATATAATGCCTATATAGTAGAGGGCTCAACAACCAATCCAAATATAGATTAAGAAATAGATTTACAAAATTGGAAAATCCCACAAAAATTGGAATCCTATCTTGTTAAGTTGTTGCATCTGAGATATCAAAAATTTTCATTTGAATCGAGCATTATGAATCAAATTGTTCATCTTTACTTCCTGAGCAATAGCATTCGAACAATCAAAACTAAAGCAAAGTCTTCATGAATCATCATGGTATGATGACTGCGCTGGCCTTGGTGTATTTTTGTTTAAGCGTGGTTGTTAACAAAACATTATGCCAATATAACCTAATATTGGATTCTCTTACCTCTTTAAGAAATGCCTTCTGTTTTTTTCTTTTCCTTTTAAAAACCTATATCTTTTCTTATTGTTTGGCATTCCATTGCTCAACAAAAGATTTCTCTTTCTTCAATTTTTTTATCATACTCTGCATCTCCTTTACTCTGTCTTTTTCCTTCCTTGCTTTCACTTTAAATTATGTATATTCCTCTACAGGGACAGGTAAATTCAGATCTATAGCAGCTTGAGGTTTTCTTAATTTAAACACATATTTTGAAGATAGTACAGAACTAAGGTATTCATCCTCAATGTTATCAGAATCGTTGGTTTCTGGAAGGTCTTTCACCTGGTCTGGTTCTGAAAAAGGATCATTTTTGTCATCATAAGCTACATCTCTACCCTTAAACACAAATTGAGATACTGAAGCTAATTTTGTATTTTCTCTCGTCACGGGTCTTCTGGAGTACTGTGCAATCTGCTTTCCTTTTTCTTGTTTCTTCTTCAAGTCCTCAGATTCTTTCTTTGTTGTGTGTAAAGAAGATGTCACTGCCTGTTTTTTGATCTCCTTCTTAGAATCCTCTGAATTATCTTCTATAATTATATGATTCTTCTTCTTGATGGAAGGTTGAAACATTGCTTTTGAATTCAGTCTAAATTTATTGGCAGCGCTGGTGGAATTCCTCCTAGGGTATTTAGGTACAGGTGTTTTCTTGTTGCTCTATTTTTTACCCCTTATATTCTTCTTACCTGTATATTGTTGCTTCTGTTTTAATGGAGTCTAAACTGGGCTTGTGGTATAATCCTCATATTCATCAATTTCCCTCTTTATATCTGGATCAGGATAGATGTTATTTTCTTCATACATTTTAGGATTCTTACCTCGATTAGTAGTGCCTTTCTCATGATCTTCACCTACAATAAATTCACGAATAGCTTGTTGGGTTTGTAATTTTCTCTTGCTATCCCGAGTTACTCTAGTTGCAGGTGGCTCTTCTTTTATTAAGACTTTGGTTGCTTTAGGAGTTTGTTTCTCCTTTACAGGTTTCTTCCCCTTGACATTTTTTTATTTAGTAGACTATAAATATGGTTTTAAGGACTGGATTAACCAATCCCAATATCATTGAACTTCATTTAATGAGGAGACTAATAATGTTATAATCAAACCTTGATCAAAAAGACTGTTTTTTTGTAGCGGGATGAGATTGGATCCTCTTATACATCTTGGATAAACTTTTTAATAGAAAATAGGGTAAATTAAGAGGATAATCAACAATTTGATATGATAGAGATAAACCAAGGAAAACCCGCCTTCACATGTAATGTACCTATTTATAATTAGCAAGGAAGTGTGACATTATTTCCTTACCTAGTTGTGTGGTATACCCTTGCTCCAGTTAGGGTTTTTCTTCTCTGGAATTAGAAACTGATTTACAAATTCCATGACCACATTCTCCTTCTTCCACCATATTTCCCCATACACTGACAATCTGCAGGCTTTAGCGATAGAATGTTCTAACACATGTATCAGAAGTTTTCCAACCACAGATTCAAAGCCATCAAAATTATGTGCAAACACCATCGATATATGTTTGTCATGCCCCTCGAACATTGAGAAAAAATCAAACCAACCAGGATCCTTGAATGTTTGCGCCATCTGAGGGAATGCTTCGAGCAATTTTGTTCCTTTGGGCTCTAGTCTGATTATCTAGCCACTCTTTTTGGGCGCCATACTGCTGATATGATCCTGTAGACAATTCTGAGAAGATTGATGGTTGAATATTTGATTCCCGAGAGTTGCTAAAAGATAGAAGTTATCTCTTTGTCTACAATCCTTGCATTAAATAACAGACAGACATACTAAAATATGAAGGTGATGATTTCATTCATGATAATAAGACGTGTTGATTTGATGCAGGTATGGCGAGTACATCTCAATCCTTCATATATAACGGTTATCATAAAAATAGCAACCCGAAATGGATCATAAAGGGGTATGCAGATCCTCTAATCATGATTTGAAATGTTAAGAAACGATCTGGGCAGGGTAGCGCATGCAAAAAAATGATTATTCTCTGTGCTGCAGGAACAATGCCACTTTTCTGACTTGGAAAAATTTGAAATTTCAAATAATGAAACGACAAGTGATGTGACAAAAAATTAACATATCAAATCCTAATCTTTAAAAACCTCAAAAATCATTTAAAAAGTGCAATAAATATTGAAAAATAATCTTCCAAGCCAAGAGGTAAAAACAGAGTTTTGACATAAAATCATGAAAAAGGAGAGGACAGGGACTACAGACACTCACTCAATCAGTTAGATACTAACATTGGCTCCTTCTAGGGGTAAAGTTTCATGATGAAGCTTTAAGAACTACTAACCAATGCCTTCATATCCTTCTGATTCTTTTTATTTCCTTGTTCTTTCATCCTTTGTTTAAAACCACAAACTATAAAGAAACAATTCCATTGGGTATATGGAGTCTTTATTTGAGTTCAAAAAGTAAAATCTATTATACAAACTGAACTTTCTGAATGATCTTTAAAGGAAATAATGCTTCAGGAATCTCCCATTTACTGGAACTCCTAAAATGTCACTATCATCCAAATTATGTAAGAGAAAGGTATTGTTGTTCATGACCCTGACTACTTTGAAAAGACCATACCATAAGTTGTCAAAATTACCATGTTTAGATTTGTCCTCTCTTCTAGCATCCCATCTTGATACAAGATCTCCCTCTTTGAAAATATCCTTCTTTGTCTTCTTATCAAACGTTGCTTTGACTTTGCTCTGATGAATAAAATCTTTCTGATCCATCTTTTCTCTATCATGTTGAACCTCTATCATCTAGAATACTCTCCTTTGAAATTCATTGGGTTCTTCTAACTCCTCTTGCAGAAATTTAAGAACAGGTAAATCTAATTGAGTTGGAAAAACAACCTTTGTTCCATACACCATTTGGAAGGGGAAGTTCCAATGGATTTCTTATTACTAATCCGAGCAGTCCATAGGGAAAATTTTAACTTAGAATCCCATGACCTTTTGTTTTCTATAAGTATTGTTTTGATAATCATTATGAGGATTTTATTGGATGATTCTGCTAACCCATTTCCTTAGGGATAGTAAGGAGTGGAATGGACCAATTTGATGTTATATTTATTGCAAAAATCAATCATTGAGTTTTATTTAAACGCTTGAGCATTGTTAGTGACTAGCTTCTTAGGACAACCAAATCTAGAAAACATATGCCCTTCAAGAAATTCCATGATTACCTTGTATGTTGCATTCCAGGTTGGGATTGCTTCAATCCACTTTGTAAAGTAATCTGTGGTTGTAAGTATCCATTTATGTTGTACAGAAGATGAAGGATTGATTTCTCCAATAAAGTCTATGCCCCATTGTTGAAAAGGTCCATGAGCAATGATGGGTTTTAAAGGCAGAGACATAAGTTTATGTTTTCCTGCAAACTTTTGACATGGTTCACATGCCCTCACCTGAGAAAATATGTCAAAAAATAGTACAGGCCAATAGTAGCACGCTCTTAGAATTTTGAAAGCAGTATATTTCCAATGGTGATGTCCTCCACAGACACCCTGGTGTAAATCATAGAAAATCTATTTTTCTTCCTCTTAATCAACACACCTTAACAGAATTCCATTAGGAGATTTCCAAAACAAGATTTGATCAATAATGCAATATTTCACTGATTTCAATTTAAGTGATATGAACTTGGATTTATCTAAATCGGGAGGAGACTGAAGATTTAGCAGAAAAAAGACAATATATTTGTACCATGGCGAGGAAAAATATTTGTTGCTTACCTGTGAGCCAATTTCCTCAATCTGAAATGATGAATTCTGTGATTTGCTAGAGAAATGATACAATCCAATTTCTTTGAAATTTGACTATGTCATCAATTTGGCAAGACCTTGTACTTTTATTAACTGAGTGGGATTTATAGTCAAATTGTATTCGAGAATTTTAGTTATCCACTTTCCTCTCTTTCCTTCACAATCAGGTTTGACCAAAATTTATTTAACTGCACTACTTGGAACATATACAATAATCTCAGATTGTAGAACATATACACTAAAATATTTTAAAGCCTTTACCAGAGCATATGTATGTTTCTCAATAAAATCGTATTTTAGTTCAGAATCTCTGAGAGTCTTGTTGAAGAAAGAGATAGGTTGCTCATACCCCTGATCATTTCTTTGTAAGAGAACAACAGTTATAGTGTTTTCAGAAGCAAATGAAAAAATAAAAAAACCCTTAGATTTATTAGGGTTGATGAGGACAGGTGCCTGGATAAGAGCTTGCTTAATATTTTTAAATGATTATTTGGCTTCTGGTATCCATTTTATTTTTGCATCCTTCTTTCACATATCAGTAATGTACTTGATGATTTTTACAAAATTAGTTATAAATCTTCTTAAAAAATTGATTTTACCTATGAAGGCTTGGATAGACTTCTTGTTTCTTGGAATGTATATCTGTTGAATGGCCTTTACTCTTTCAGGATCTATCTTGATTCCTTTTGGTGAAATGATATGTCCTAAAAAAATTCCTTCTTCCATGGCAAAAAGAGATTTTTTAGTATTTAATGATATATCATACCTCCTGCATTTTTCAAATGTCTTCTTCAAATGTTGCAAGTGTTCTTCATCTGAGGTTGAGTACACATTAATATCATCAAGATAAATAACCATAAATTTTTCTTTCTCACCAACAAATGCAATATCCATATCTCTCTGAAATGTTGCTCTTGCATTCATTAATCCAAAAGGCATATTTTCATACATGAAAGCGCCCTGGGGAGTGATAAATGTTGTTTTCCTCTTATCTTCCTCCATTATTGATATATGATTATACCCTGAATATCCATCAAGCATAGATATCCTCTTTTCCCCTACTACTCTTTGTAAAATATGATCCATTTTAGGTAATGGATAATTGTCCTTTAGAGAACATCTGTTCAGATTTCTGAAGTCTACACAAAGCCTTATCTCTCCATTATTTTTCCTGGCAAGTAAAAAATTAGCTACCCACTCTAAGTATCTCATTGGTACTATAATTTTAGCATCCAACAACCTTTTTAGTTCTTTTTCTATTATAGGAAGCAACAATCAATTGAATTGTCTATATTTCTACTTAAAAGGTTTGGATCCAGTCTTTAAAGGAATATTGTGTTGTATAATCTATGTATCAAAAACCTTTAGGTATTCATAAGACCAAACAAACACATTTGAAAATTGTCTCATCAAATTAACATACTTGTTTATCTTTTTTCTGACAGTTTTCTAGATAATTTCACCATCCTGGGATTTGAATCTGGACAAATATCACAGTCTATTACATCAGTGTCCTCTGTTTGAATAACATATTTTCTTTAAACATCATTGTGATTAAATAATATCTCAAGTGGAACCAAACCCTTTGGTAGATTATTTGTTTTCAACTCAATAATTTTGTGACTAGCAACACTATCTTGAAGGAGATTTGCAGCATGAACTTCCACATCATCATTTTCATTATCCCAATCTATTGAAATATTAGAAAACTCATCAATGCTCTCCAAGAACCTTTGAATCTCCTGGTCATCTTTAAAAACTTGCCAATTTTTTATTTTATCTAGTATTGAGGGTCTATGTCTTACCTCAATATCAAATTTTAAATTGGGAAAGATTAGAGTTTTGAAATTACTGGTTGCAAGAGCTAAAGAATCTACCTGTTGATTCAAATTCATGTGTACAAAAGTGATATTGAAGGACAAAAATAAATTATCAACATAATCCCACACCTCATTTCTATACTTCTCTAACCTTTTTTGTTTGGTCTGATAAATGTTTTTGATCTGATGGATGATAAGTTCTGAATCTCCAAAAACATAAATTTTATCTTTGCCCATATTTTTAGCAGCTTTCAATCCTAACAGCAGATCTTCATATTCATTGATGTTGTTGGTTGTATAAAATTCCAGTTTGTATGACAAAGGAATAACTTCTTTGGTAGGAGAAATAAAAACAATCCCAGCCCCAGAGCCTTCTTTTGAATAAGCCCCATCAAAGAACATTTTCCAGACTAAATTTTCTGCATTGTCTTCAACTGTAGGTATCATCTTTCTTACTGTTGTTTCAGCTATCTGATCACCAATGTGAAAAATAGAAGATCCAAGTTCATCTTCTACAACATATATGGGATGATTACTAGGGTTTTCAGGATCAGTTACCAAGTAAGCCATCCTTACTTCCCTGTACAGTCTTCGATGTTCTCCACCAAACACAAGTATGGTATCAGAACTGAGATCCATTTGTAATGTGCCTCTTACTTTTTTAGCCCATGATCTTGACAAAAGAATCCCAAATTTAGGAGGTATGTTAGCCACAATTACATCCAACACCACACTTTTCATAGGTAACTGAGATAAAGTAACAACCATGTCTTTAATGACTCCTAGACATTTAACTTTCTTGGAGTCAAATGAATATAGGTCTAGATAAGGCTTAGTGATGTCTAAACCTAAGTCATCCATTACCACTTTTGGCATGACATTGTGTGAAGCTCCTGAATCCATTAAACAGTTATGCAATATTTTTTCATGAATGTTTAGAGATATATAAAAAGGAGGAGAAGCATCATACATTTTCTATGTATGATGTCCAATGGTTATAGCAGGGTTTTCATCTACAATATTTATAGTATCTGAAAAAGTGACATGAGCAGGGGGTTGCAATGCTTTGAGAACAAATTTTCTAAAAGGATCTGTTTTCATAAATTCTATCAGAGGTATGGGGATTTTAATTTTACTAATTTCATTTTCTATACTGAATTAAGAAACAGGATTCTCATATTCCTTTACCTCTGTAGTACTAACCTTGATAGGATTCTTTGGTTGTTGATCAGTTTTAACCCCTGAATTTTCTTTACTGACTCTTGATTTAACTAGAGCATTAGCCTTCTTGGTTGAAACAGGTATATCAACTTTGGGTGTGTTTAATTTGGACCTAAGATCATATATTTTCCTTTTAGGTTCTTTCTAAATAATTTCATCAGCATCCCCTTCTTCAAATTGATTTAGTATAAGAGCATCTTCATAATCTTATTGTGTCAAATGAGTAGGAGGTAATTCTGTATCATTTAAATGCATTGTAGGATCATCTTCAGTGTCATCCACTTCATCAACTTCTTCCACTGCATTATTTTGAAAATGAGGCAAAACTTTATGATCTTCTTGTTTTTTCCTTTCTCTAGGTAAGATTTGAGGGACATTGTTAGGCCTCCTAAACTGGTTAGGATTTTTGTATCCACCTTCCTGTGTAGGTCTTCTAGGATGTTTTGTTTCCATATTCAACCTGGCCATTTTGATATGTCAAGGTTTTCAAAATTTTGGCCATTTCATCCATCTTAGAATCAGATGTTGTATGAGAAGAAGAAGGGAGTTTTTCTTTCTATTTTTTCTTGTCTCTATCACCCCTAAAATTCAACTTCCTTGTTGCTAGTATGTTGGATTCTACCTCAATGGTTGCTTCCTGCATCAGAATCGAAGTAGCAGGCCTCCTTTCTCTCAACAAAAAAGAAAAATCAGCATCAAATGCATTAGCAAAGTAATTTTGGTTGATGTTTCTATGGGCTTGATTTCATCTGTAATTTTATTATACATTTTATTAAACCTTTTAGTAAAATTAGATATAGATTCTCCTTGTTTTCTTTTCAAAGCACCAAATTCAGTGATGTAATATAAGTAGTCTTTCTTATCCCCCCAGTGTATTAAAAATGTATCATCCAGTGCATCAATATCAGTAATTGAGTTAGGAGGCAAGATTCTAAACCATTTACTTTCCTTTCCATCTAAACTTTGCACAAAAAGTCTCATCCAAACGTCTACATGCTCCACATTTAAATTATCTGCAAAACTGTAGAAAGAGTTTAAGTGCTATTTAGTAGTGACTTCTCCCTCTCCATTGAATCTTGGCAAATACTTCATATAATCATTAGGTGGGAAAGCATGCAGGACGTGTGGCAGGTTTAATGGTCCATATATGGTTGCAACAAGTGCATCCATTCTATTTACAATCATATTTACCATAGTTGGTGATTGGACTGTAGTGTTGGACAACTNGGGGGGGGTGAATCAGTTGTTACCGTGCTTAAACAATTATGCTTATTTTCAACTCTTTACAGAGCACTCAATGACAATCACAATAATTCATGGAAGTAAGCAAAGAACATTCAACATCATTCACACATATGAGATACACAGAGACAGATATTTTCTGAGGAAACCCATAAAGGGTAAAAACCTCTTCTTCTTTATATGATAAGTAATATTTAAATTTTGTACATTATCATCATTATGAGCACCAACTCATTGTGAGGCTACAACCTCTATTTTGCAAGCTGCAACTTGCTGAGAGCACCAACTCTCTATTTTCTCTAGCACCTACTCGAAGGAAGCACCAACTCCCTAGTTTCTCTAGCACCCACTAGAAGGAAGCACCAACTGGATGGAAGCACCAACTTCCAGTCACACAGGCACCAACTTGTATAACAGAGAACAACAATTCTCCCTTGCACCACCCTGCCACCCTGGTTTCTCTGGCTGC